>PVIA01004041.1:0-149690 GCA_004024845.1 Tonatia bakeri
TTTTCAAACATTTTCCCATGAAGTGTTCTCACAGTCTCATCAGATCATGGCCTGAGAGGCTTGTGCATCCTGTGGTCTTCTTTTCAGTTTAGCAATGAAACAACCTAGCCCAGGTGAGTTCACTACCAGTGACAGTTGTCAAGCAACAAATGGACAAGACTCTCAGGCACAGTGTTTGTTGAGCAGAGCTTCATTGGGGAGCTTGTCCTCTTTGAGGAACCAGCCGCCTTGTGTTCCCCCAGTCTCTGTCCATGCAGTGAAAATGTCTCCTTTGTGCCACCCGGGGACCTGACCCAAACTGTAATCCCAGCTATCACCCCAGCGTGTTCTACACTCCACACAGTGGTGTGGTTTCCCCTCAAGACTGTGAGTTCACCTCTGTAATCCAGTTTTCCCCCCCAGAGCCTGGCATGTGAAGGTGCCCAAATATGTATCTCTTCGTTTATTTGTTCTGCATAAATGTTTGCTGAGTTTGCCATTAGCAATTGGAAAAGATACTAAGGAAGAAGAAAGGGGAAAGATGTAGAGATGTAAATCCCAGTTTTAATTATTTTGCCCCAACACATGCTCTCCACAGCCTTTCCAATCCCCTGCCCCAAATACAGATCTTTGGAAAAATTCCCATGAGCTCCACCTTCCGAGAATGGGCCAGGGCAGGGCTGGTAGACCCAGAAAGGGCCCACAAAGAAGTTCTTTGGGGACTTAATGTGCCCTCCAGGACAGTGGACCCCATAAAACTTCCAGGAGGGACTGCTAGGGAGGAGACCAGCGTGGCAAAGCTAACTGCTTCCTCCCGCCACAGAGTCAAAAACAATGTCCAGCCTTTAGGTTGTGGGAAAGAGAATGGTGAAATCATTCTCTGTCTGGCACAAGTTGCAGACTATTAAGTCGTTTGGGAAATGTGGACTTGTACCAATCTACGAGATTGGCCATGGCCATTTTAATATGTTTTTGAAAATCAGCGAGTGCTTAAAAACTTGTAGTAAAAGCCCTAATAAACTAAATTAGACCAGGACTCTGCCAGAATTGTATTTACCTCTTGAAGTGGAGGCTTAGGGAACCACGTTAAAAATTAAAGTGAAAAAAAAGAGAGAGAAGAAAGACCAATAGATCTGCGTGTAGCGAGTTGTTTGCTTAAAAGAATTAACTGTCTTCTCTACAAAGTGACTCATTCGCAGAGCGGCAGGTGAGCGCTTTCCATGACACAGTTCTCATGACTGATGCCACCCGCCATCCCCCTTTTTTGCTTTTGTTTTGTTTTATGAGTCTTATTTGTTTTTACAAGGGTAAGTTTGGAGGGAGAGGGGTGTGTAGTTACTGTAGCCAGAAGAAGAATAAATGCTTTGTGCATTGTACGTACCCACATAGTATACTGAACAAGTACTAATAAGAATAAAATTATTGGAGCAAATAAAATCACATATGCTTTTTAGTCACCTGGGAGAGGGGCTGTGCCAGCCTTTTTGAGCATATAAAAGTAATAATTCTTCACATCTGAATAGCATTATAGAATTTATAAAGCCCTTTCACATATATTGTACGTTTGATCCTCAACAATCTGGTGAGTCAGGAACGATCTGTGTTATTATCCCATTTCACAGTTCAGGAGAGGTTAAGTGTTTTGTCCAAACTGTGGAGCTACTAGGAGTCCGTCAGCACTTCCAGCAATGTTCTGGCTCTACAGCATTAGGCTTTGTCCTCTGTGACTCCCGGGAATGGCGGTGTGAATTTGAGCAAAAAATCTCTAAGGCCACTAGGTAGAAGAAAAACAGTTGACATTGGAAATGGACTTGTAACCTGGTTCCCTAGATAGCAGAAAAATGGTCCACACCAGGATATAACCCAGTCCTGACACAGCCTAGCTGTGCGTCCCCTCGAGGCTCATGCAAAAGGAGGAACTCATATGTGGCATTCTCCTTCTGGAAGTGTCCTTAAACATCACATGAAATGGGTGTCAGTGACTGTGCCTTTTGAGATTTTCTGAGAACACACTGACTTTGAGGCCTTTTTTTTCAGCCCATTATAGTGAGGAGGCTGGTGTATTAGTTTCTTTTTGTGGCTGTCACAAATTGTCACGAGTTTAGTGACTTAAAATTTTATTCTCTTGCTGTTCTGGAGATCAGAAGTCTAAAATCAAGGTGCCAGCAGGGCTGTGTTCCATCTGGGCACTGGCCTTGTCCAGCCCCTAGAGGCCCCTACCTCCCTTGGCGTGTGACCCTTTCCTGCACCACTCCAACCTCTTGCTTCCACAATCACATGTCCTACTATATCCCCCTGCCTGGCTCTTATAAGGACCTGTGTGATTACATTGGGCCCCCCTGAACAACCCAGCCTGGCCTTGCCATCTCAAGATCTTTAACTTAATCACATCTTTTTACCATGTAGATTTACCTTTTTCCCATGGAACATAACATATTCACAGGTTCCAGAAATTCAAACCCGGACCCACTGGGGAAGCCATTCTTCAGCCAACTGCAGCTGGGATTAACCAAAGCTGAGACCGAATTTGTAGTCTCTGCTCTACAATTCATAAAGAGAAAGACAAATCTCAGCAGTATAAACTGGGCATCTTTCCTGTCTTTTCCACTGTCCATGTTTGCCCTCTGGGGAGAAGCGTCATGCAGGCAGCTGACGACATCTTGTCATGAGAGAAAGGGGAGAGACAGAAGACAATTTAGAAGCTCAGAGGCAGGCACGCGCATTACATTTCTTAGCCTCTCTTTTTGTATCAGAAAGAATATTTCATCAGCACGTTTCAACAGTTTACCCTGTGAGTGCCAATATTTTGCAGAAAAGATTGCCCCCTTGCACTTTGCTCACCACCAAATACAGTACTTATCCTTTGAATGTTAAACACTGACTTGTAATTTGGAAATCAGGTTTTTCTCCCTCACTAGACTTGGTGCTCTTAAAAGGCTGATTCTAGTTCATCTCTGTGTATTCAAGGATCTACCTAGGTCCTATAGATAAGACCTTGATAAATGTTTGGGGAGGGTGGGTGCATGGGTTTAGAGGACTTTATTTGACACGTTCACGGTACCAGAGGAAGATTCAGTTCTTCCTGCCTCCCCTTTCTGGGCTTCCATCTCTAATTTTCTCTTTTCAGTTGTGTCATCATCTACAACCCTTTGCATCCTGTCAAACACCTGGTATCTATTGGTGGGTATTTCCATGCATATTTTACTAAAATAAAGAGAAGAAACAAAAAAAAAATGCTTGGATGTCGCCTACAAAAAGTATGTAGATATATCACATTAGATTTTAATTAGTTTCTCCTTCAATATCTTAACACTCACTACCTCTTAACAAAATAAAAGTGGATGCTTCACAAGAAAATGGTATCGAGTAGAGCATCCGAAGTTTGGAATCGTGACTCTGTTTAGGGGACATGATTATTTCCTCCATATAGTCAATCAAGAAATTGTTCTGGGGAGTGAGGTGTGGGACCTTAAGGTTTAATCCAAGTCAGATCCAGTCTTATCGGACCAAGTGCGTTTCAGTTCTGAGATGGAGAGTCAGGACGCCTGTTTTCATTTCGAGCCACCAATGCTGTTCTGGTACTAATAGAATATTAAATATTAGGGAAGAAGCTGTGGCCAATCAGCAGGGCCATGCTCATTGTGTCATGCAAATTCCCCTTTCTAATCGGGCACTTTGAAATTAGGTTGCGAGCGGGTCCAAGCGTGGCTGGGTTGGAATTGTGTGGGTGGAAGTGCTGCAGGCGGTTGACCAGCTGTTCTTACTTCACAAGCACAGCTTTGCGGCCGGGTAGCCCCTCGTACTCCACAAGGAGCATTTGTGTGTGTTTGTCCAAATGAAAGAAGATTTGTCTCCCAGGAAAACCATTTAAGCATGTAGAGACTGCAATCTCATTTTCGAATATTAGGTTTCGTTTTATGACAGATCATGCTGTTTCGTACAGCCTATCTATATTAAAAAGCATGAACAAGTCCGCCTTGTTCTGTCCCGTTCCTGTCCCTCTCTAATGTGCATTTATAAAAACACAGACATATCTGATTCCACACACACTGTACAATATTTTATCGATTACAGTGAAACTTGGTTATATCGTATTTCCAGACACTGAGCAAAGAAAACATAGAAAGTGGGAAACACTGAATTTGATTATGGTAGGCATGGGGTTTAAAAGACCTGAATTGTAGGGAGGTCTTGTATGTGGGAATAATAAAAATAGGTTTTACTAAAAAAACTACCCTTTTACAAACCATCTGACAGAGATATCCAAGCATGCTCCTTCGTGTCTAGACACACAGAGTATGCAGAGCACTTTCCCAGGGAGGCTACTGTTAGTTTCCATACCGTTCTGCAGGCTTTCCCCACTGCCAAGCTTTCCTTAGACTCCTAAAATCTCTGGTCTGGATTACTCCAAAGGTCTAACTAGCCTCCAGGCGCTCCTTCCTCCGCCGTTAGCAAACACACCACCAAGGACAATCTACATTAAAAACCCCTGAAGTCTTCTGATTGGCTGGGTTTACGTGGTTTAAAGTTCTTGAAACCACAAGGGGAAAATAATTTAAGCCCGAAGATCAGATAAATATTTGTCCTTATTTTCTTCTGTTTGGTTTAATTTTCACGTGTAACTCTTTCATGCATCTGGAAATTAGTGTTTTCCTATGAGGTGAAAATTAATTTTTTTCCCAAGTAGATACCCAGTCCTCCAGCACCTTTTCTTGAGGGATCCTTCTCTTTCCCTCTGATCTGTGTTTCTCTCATGTCGTGCAAGTAGGTGTTTACGACACCAGGGTCGGCATTTGAGCACGCAGCTCCATTCTGCTGTCTTCTCTGCTTAGTGCTTCCCAAAGCAACTGTGATGGAAGGAATGTAGCTTTTGGAATGTTTTAATGTCAGGTAGGGTTAGTTACCCCCTTTGTTAATACTTTCTCTTAAATTTCTCTAGCTGTTTTTATTAGTTTATTCTTCCACATGAATGTTAGCATCATTTTTGAAGTTCCATATATATCCTGCAGATATCTTGGTTCCTATTTCATTAACCCTATAAATAAATCTTGAGAAACTTTACACCCTTATAATATTTGGTCTTCTCATATAGGAATATGGCAGGAGTCCCCATCTTTTATGCCATATAGAGTCCCCTATATAAAAAATCTTTTATGTCTTTGTAGTGTTAAATTTGTTTTCTATATAAGTCCAGCACATTCATGGTTTGTCATCGCTTCATTTTTTTTTATGATACTCCAAAGGCAATCTTTTCCCATGATGTTTTCTAGCTGGTTATTGCTGCTACAGAAGAAGACTACCGACTTTTTAATGCTCACTTCATACTTAATGATCTTACTGAACTCTCATCGATTCCAATATTTTTTGGCTGATTCACACGGGTTTTTCAAAAAGACATTTCCTGAAAATGCTAATTTTTTTCTCTTTTCCAATAGGCAAAGATCATACCCCTCATTTCTGTTCTGGTTCTCATTATATTGGCTTTAACTTCCAGAAAAAAAAGTGAAATTGCAAATTCAATTTCAGTTCCCCAAGTTTGATGCACCTCTCTTCCCACCCCCAGCCCCAAATACCCTCACTTTTTCTGGCATTTTTGCTCAACTCTTAATGAATTCCAATATCTCTTGGTGTCTTAGGAACTTTCCCACACTGACCCTGTGGGACTTCATCCACTGTCACCCCAGTGCACCAGCTGGGGTGGCCAAATAAAATACAGGATGCCAATTACATTTGAATTTCAGATAAACAACAAATACATTTTCAGTATACGTATGTCGCACAGAATATTTGAGACACGTATATTTGTTGTTTATCTGAAATCCAGATTGAACAGGGCGCCTGTGTTTTTATTCAATAAATCTCACAACTCTGGTGCCAGTTCCAGTTACTAAACCAGTTATGCCGAGTTCACCTCTGTGATCCCACAGCTCTCTATACGAATGTTCTTTAATATTCTGTTATAATTATGTGTTCACAAGGTACTTCATATTCCCAGAAGCCAGCAGTGACTGACACATCCTAGGCATTGAATAGATGTTGTTGAAGTGAACTTTTTAAAAACCACATAATAGCTAGCAGATCATCAAATATTTCTTGAGTGTGCACTGCAGCAAGTTTTGAATTTAAATAAAGGAACAAACACGTGTGTGGTTCTATTCTGTGCTGAAGCACCCAGAGAAAAGGGAGAAGAACAGTCACTTTGCCACGTTTTCAGAGCTGGAATTTTTTGCTCTATAAGATAGGTGAATATATCACTTTCCTTCCATTATTGGGAAGAGCCTGGAGTGCTGAGGTGGAGTCAGGAGATCCTGGATTTCATTCCCAACTCTATCACAAATTGGCTGCTTGACCAGGAGCAAGTCACTTTGCTTTCCTGGGCTTCAGTTTCTTCATCTGTAAAATGACACCATTAGAAGAGATGTGGCTGCCAACCTTTATTTTAGTAATAAAGTCATTTAAAAATGAAATGTAACACAGAACCCCAATATCCGATGCAGATAAAGTGAGAACTGTTGTGGTCAAAGATCAGCGGGTCCAGCATCCCCCGATTCAATTTCTCCTTGCCCTTCTGAGTGGCCCCTGAAGGAACTCTGCACAACACTAAATACCACTGGTCTAGACAGACGTCAAGGCCAAGGCCCTGTCCTGCTTTAACATTATATGTATGTGTTACTGTAAATAGCATCCAGATGCAGACTCCTGAGAATATATATAAAGAAAACAAGCTCATGCTTGATTTCCATGTTCTCTTTTGATGAAAAGGAAGAAAACTACTAATCTGAAACCATCCCAGTCTTCTATAGCTACAGTCTCACCTAATGAGGACAGAGGGTCACAGTGGAGATCTGGGATCAGGAGAAGATTCTGAAGCATCCCCTGAAAGATGACCCTCTGGGCTACGTGCCGCACTTCCCCTTCCATCTCTTCACAGTAGCTCCGCTCCGTGAAATGGACTATTGGCACTCGCCTCTAATGGGTCTACCTCTGCATCCACCGTGGGGGCCCCACAATCCAGTTTCCCTGCCCCCTCAAGAGCGACCCTCTCTAAATGTACACCTGGTCATGTCACACACTGTCCAGCCGTCCCTCCACTACTGTGGCCTCATTGCCTTCAAATTGCCTTCAATGACTTCCCAAAGCTCTTAGTACAAGGTAAACAACCCTCAATAAAGCTTACCACACCCTGCAGACCAGCGCTCTCTCTGCTCCTCAAACCACATCCTTCATCCCATCATCAGGCCTTTCCACACACCATTGTTCTGCCCAGGAAACTCTTCCTTTCCTCTTTTCCTAGCCAATACCTGCCCATCTTCCAGATCTCTGCTTCCTCAGCTCAAAGGAGATCCCTCCTTCAGGAGCTGTCATGGAGTTCTGCATCCTCCTCTTCACCGTTCATCGTCATGGCAAATCCACATCCGTGTGAGTGATCATTTGATCGTCTGCCTTCCTTACCAAACTGTAAGCACCATGTAAAGGTCTGTGTCCAGTGGAGTGCCAGACATATAATATACTTTTAATCAATATTTGTAGGTTAGATCACTAATAAACCAGAGAAAGATATTCATCCTTTTTACCAAAATTTGCCACGAGAGTTAAGATTGTATGAGTGCTTTGGTTAATCAAAGGTTATCCGTGGAAAACAAAAATTTAACTAATCAGGTATGTACTTTTCTATACATCTCTAATACTTGTATCTTGATGTTTTATTCACACCAGCCAGGAGTAGGGGAAAAACTACTATAGGATTTTTAACACAGAGAACCAAATAGATGGAACTGTTTTCAAAAGGATAAAACTGCTGAGACTAGAACTAGTCACATGACCTCATGGATCCACCAATCAGCCAAGAAGGCAGTCCACCATGTGCTTAGCAGGTAAAGAGTGAGAAATATTTGACAAAGAACATGAGTCGGAACCATGGGGCACAATAAAAGTTGGATATTTGTTTAGAATACCAGACAGGCACAATCTAGCCAGGGATATCTAGTTTTTAAATAAAAGTGTATCACTAGCAAAGGAATCTGATAAGTATAAATGGGGCAGGAGAAGGCTCCAAGAAATGGGTGAGCTTTAATACTCTGCCTGATTTTTCTCTGAAATGATACCTCAGTTGTCCCTCTCAGAAAACCAAGCACACTGTTATGATCACACGTAACTTATTGGAAACCACTGTTATGGCACAGACATTTCAAAGCCAATGTCCAACACTCTCTATGAGGTTTGTCCCTCTCCCCCCTCCCTACCCACTATCCTACCACCACTTGTTGTGACAATTTAATATCACATCCTTTCTGGCTCCATTCTCCTGGACCAAGATTTCCTTGGCTGCCGAAGGAGGTTCTCACAAACCGCTGGATTTTCATGACTGAATAAAGAGTTTATTTCTCCAAGGTACAAAGGGGCGACTACCTGGAGACTTATTCCCCCAAACACTTTTAAGATCAAAGGCCTTAGCTGAGCTACTGTAGTGTTAATTGGCCAAGTACAATTGTCAACAATTAGTTTCTGTGTGAACCAATTAAAACAAAATAATTGGGAGTTGTCAGCACTCTTAAATATTTATACCAGTCGATGCAAATATTTATTTACATATCATCTGCTTGCAATTTTTAGCACTTCTACTGTCTGCAGAACTGCTCAGAAACCATTAGCTCACTTCGCTTGATGCTTAAATTAAAACCTAAACTTATTCTAGTCAACTGACAGAAAGCTAAAATATTTTTGTTCAAATTCATTTGACATTGTGTATTTTTGACAATGTTTATATTCCTCATTTTAATGGAAAGTGATACTGTAGCCATCCTTTCAAAGGGAGATTTCTGATTTTTTTGATAGCTAATTCATTCTATTTTCCCATGTGGTATTCATTAAAACAATTCCCAACTTCATAGATTTTTACTTTACCTCTACAGTGTTAAAACTTTGCTTTCACACTTCTGCAGTTGGTTAGCAATATCAGCACAGCTTTGCTTGACATCTTTTTTTATTACTGTACATCAAATCTCTGCTAGTTTCAAGATGTCAAAAAAGTTTCAGAGTCTCTTGGTTAACAACCCCTCTCCTCATCGCAAGTCCGCTCCCCAGCTATGCGCCCCTCGGCCATCCCAAAGCACATCCCCCCCATCGCCATGTCCAAATCTGTTTACCCATCTTCTTTTCCTGTCTTTCAGAAATGAGGGTCTCCATGACTTTCATATGGTGACGCTTGCATTAAAATACTTAAAACTGATAGTTTATTATTCCTGTTATACATGACATTCAAGTTAGCAGTGAAAACCTTTGGAGAAAATCCCCACTACTTAAGAATATCCCCAGTGAATGTTCTAATGCATCTCCATCCACCGTTTCATCTGTGTGTGGTATTTTATTTGCTTTTATGTTTTCATGTAATTGCGATACTATCTGTGTCATCAATATTATTGTTTTGTTTTCACTTACCATTATAGCATGAGCATTTCTTCCATGTAATTACAACTCTTCATAAAGTTTTTTTAATGGTTACATGATAGTGCCTTAGTAGGTAGATGTATTACTTTTACTGGATGTGAGAAGCATAGGATGGAGTTTGGTGTCTGAATCTGACTATTCAATTCCTCTTCCTCCTGATAGAAAATATACATAGGGAACGATAAAGGGGCAGCTGTGAGGCAAAGTACTGAACCCACACTGTTACCAGCCACGGACCACGGCAGAGTGCTGAGTGTTACCTGGGGATAAGGGTCAACAGAAAAAATTGAAGAAAAAAGTGAAATGTTCTTGGTTTCAGCTGATATTAGAATCCATGACCCGGGAGTACAAACAATTGAGTGTAGAAATCTTGTGCCGAGAGGTGTGAGGTTCATCGTGACCCTGTGCTTCCCCTATCACTCAGGAATCTGCCCCTGCATCCTGTTTCCTGTTTCCTGTCTCGGAGACCGGCACTGAGACACTCCCGTTCTTACAAAACTCAGACATTTCAGTGTTGGTCCTTGTCCTCAAATCTTCACGCGGCTCAGTTCTGTGCTGCATATTTTTATCTTTTTCCTTTCCATTCCAGGTCTGACCCTGACATTTTACCCTTCTCCCCAAAGCTGAATTCTGGCTCTTGCAATGAGTGACTCAGCTTCCTCTCCCCCTTCGACTAGCGTGCTCTAGGGTAGGGGTGTCCAACCTTTGAGCGTCTCTGGGCCACACTGGAAGAAGAGTTGTCTTGGGCCACACATTGAACACACAAACACTAATGAGAACTGATGAGCCAAAAAAAAAAAAAAACAGTTTTAAGTAAATTTACGATTTTGTGTTGGGCCACATTCATAACCACCCTGGGCTGCATGAGGCCCACAGGCTGTGAGTTGGACACCCTGCAAGGGACACCCTGTGAGGCAGAGGCACCTCTAAACAAGGTTCACTCTTGTGCCCTCCCCAGAGTCTCCCTGTCTTGCTCTACTTTTGTATTTTCCCACCTGCCACAGGATCCCAGGAGGCAGCATCTACTGCCTCTGCTTCCTACAGTGGAATTCTGTAGACCAGAGTGATCCTCTAAATGGGGCAGCACAGCCCCTGGGAGCTTATTAGAAATACAGATTCTCAAGCTCCACCCAGACCTATTGTATTAGAAACTCTCAGGATGGGGTCCAGGAATCTGAGTTCTGACAAACTCCGTGGGTGGGTTATTAGAGCACGTGAGTTTGAGAAGCACTGCTGTCGTCTTACCTCTAAATGATGTCGCTCCTTTGCTGGCACATGCATTTCCTTTCAGTGGGCACTTGTTCTCAATAGGTCCTCTCACTAAAAATCTTGACAATTCAGCTGCAGCTTGAACACTTAGATGGGAAATACATCCTTTACCATGTGCCCTGCTCTACCCAAATGTGCCTTGCGTGATTCCTAAGTCGCCAGACCTTGAGCGAATTGTGCTGCTTCACTGGTCGCAAGGACACTCACCTCTGTCACCTTCGTCCCTATTGCAGCAGCAAATGCCTCTGGCGTGTTTCCTGTACCTCTCTCGTTCTCCACTGTGTTCAGGCCAACTCAGCTGTTTTTGAAAATATAATCTGCTTCCTAACTTGGCTCCCTACCTTTTTCATATGTGGGTGCTAATACCTTTGGCTGGATCACAGAGTCTTCCTTCCTTTTTCTCTTTGCTTTCAGTCCCAATTCATTTGTTTTCTTCATGATATTATTCCAGAGTTGGTCCTTTGAGATCCTCCTTAATAAGAGATGTGAAGTCAGCAATTTCACAAGCTGCCAAGCTCTCCATAGTTCATACAAATCTTGTCCATGTCTGCTTGTCCAAGTTGGATAATTCTCCATCTGGACTCAAATGTTGTAGCCCAGCCTGACTTTTCCTTAAGGCAGTTTCTCAGCCTCAGCACTATTGACATTTTGGACTGGATAATCTTTGTTGTGGGGGCTGGCCTGCGCCTTGTGGATGTTCAGCAACCAGTAGCGCCCCCTCCCCACCCCCTGATAATCCAGACCATTGCCAGACGATCCCCTGGGGGTTGGAGTACAATTCACTTAGGTTGTCTGTCGAGGACTAACACACACCGTCCCTTGTGGCAGTCCCTGAAGGATTCACCGTCCCAGAACCTGCCACCCTGCTGCCATAACTGTGTTATTTTGGTGCTAGTGAAACAGTCCCTGAAGGATTCTACCTCCGTCTTCCTAGTCATCCCCCAGACTCCTGCCCAAACGTCATGTAGCCATCCCATATGGCTCTCCCATCCCTCCGTCAGGGGAAAGTGCCCCACACCTGGGCATCCTCTGGGGCATTAGTCTCCCAGGTTTTCTTTCTTTAATTTTTGTTGGGGTTTTTAAGCCTCAGTCATGCCTCTGTTCTAACTTCAACTTTAAGAGCATTCAAAACAGTTTAGGTTCCTATCTGCCCAACTTAAAATCTTTAAAATCTATAAAATACCAGCATTTCTCTGAAAGATATAAATCCTTTCCTTCTCCTAGCCCAGTGCCTGGAGATAATGAACCCACTCCTCTTTCACTTTCGCCTGAGTGAAGGTCCCTTAAATCCATATCATTAAATAGACATGGATGTAAGAAATCTTATCTTATTTAAGAAACAAGCTTTATGGGGAAAAGAAAGCCAATTTGAGACCATTGGCAGGGAGCCCCAAACCTGTGGGGCAAGCTATAGGAATCAGGAACCTTGTCTTTCCTCAGCCCTTCCTTGGGCCTGTGACATTCCAAACTGGATAAGGATCCCAAGTTGGATCAGTAAGCTGGGGTTCCTAGTGCCTAGCATTAAACCTGATGGCCAAAACCACTCACTTTCATGCACTCTGCTCTGGATGGAATCTAGCTGGATTTTTTTTTTTTTTTTTTGGCTACTTAAAGTTCAAATTATCCAATATTGGCCTGAACAGCACCTTTACTGCAAGCCAACGCCACCGAAGCAAGTCAGAAACAAAGACTGGCACTGCCCTTCCCTGCTAAAGCCAGTCACAAGCTGCACCAGGTTCTCCAGGCCCACGTCCGAGGGCTTTGCTCTCCAGATGCTTGTATTTAATCCTTAAGTTTCCAGATAGTGCGCTAACTTGTTGGGGATAGTAATTTTTAACGCTTTACCCCCTCTTCTTCACTAAATGGGTGTCAAAGTATCAACTGGATTGGCAGCCAGGGAGTATCCAATAAATCCAAAATACAGGGCAACCAGGGGACTTCACTGGAGAAGCCAAGCAAGGGCTTCCCACTACCCTCCTGTGAACTGAGAAGACCAGAGGCTGGTGTCAGATTCACATGACTCACCTGTCCAGTCACAGCGGACCTGAGAGAGCAGACACCTGCCTCACAGCATCAACATAAGGACCCAGAAACCTGTGCAAATAAGAGCAGTGGCCTAACACCAGGAAACTTCCCCACTACGGACACATGGCCCAGTGGGTTTCTGCCTTCCACAGTCTGGGAAGCCAACCTGTTCCTGGACAAGGAAGGAGCAAAGGAGTGGAGAGGTTAGAGAGAGACAGATGTGCTGTCTCTGGTAGCCATCACTCACAGGTGTGGGTGCAGAGCCTCCCCCGCCGGGAAAACAGGAAGAGGCAGGAGAGGTGTTTCTCCCCTGCACGTTGGCTGTTTAAACTGCCTACACCTTTTCCCTGTTTTAAGGAAGCTGTACTCTGTGCCCGGTGCTATTTTAAGTGCTTTCCATAGAAACACATTTAATCTTTATTTTCTAAAGCCTAGAAATAAAGTTTTAAATGGGAAACTGCTGTCTTCTTGTTCCCATCTTCAAATGTTAATTGCCAGTTCCAGTGTATTCATAGTACTCTTAAGAAAAATCTTTCTCTTTTTTGATTTTTTGCATATTTTATGTATTTTACAATGTTTTCTACTTGAAATGTGTAGCTTTGTATTTTATGCATTCTAGTATTTTTGTGTACTGTATTTTGTGCATTTCATGTCTTCATCAGAATCCTCTCAGTCCTTGTTCTTTCGGATCTTGTGCTGGGGTTCTAGCTTTTCTATGTTTTATACGCCACTGCTTTGAAAGAGAACCCAGATTCTATAGCTGTATTGTTGTTTCATACTTTAAATTTATATGGCTGTGGAAAGAATAATTAAAATGATTTGAGGAGAAAGAATCCCATGAGAAGCAATCCTATGAGAAGATTACATAATCACCATTTTACAGAGGAGGAAATTGACACTGGAGTAAACAAGTTAGGATTTGAACCCAGGTAATTCATCTAATCGTGTCCTCACTCTATGGCTTTTTTTTTTTTTTTTGAGTCCTCAAACAAGACATGCTCTTCCTGACCTGAGGACCTTTGTACAAGCCATGCCTTCTGCCTATCTCTTCCCTTCGATGAGCTGCTCCATCCCGGCTTTCAGATTTCAGCTTGAATTACACTCTCTGCAAACAGCTCTAACCTGGCACCCCAGATAAAATCAATGCCCTCTGCACTTGTGGACAGGACGCATTGCCATCTCTCAGACAGTTCCAACTTTCTATGCATAGAAAAAAGACTGGGGGTGATGGTTAAAACTGGGTTAGAACCGTGGGGGTTCTTTTGTTTGGTTGGGTGATTTGTTTGGTTGTTTGTTTTTGCTTTTTATGTTTTTCAAGCTGTCCAGTGATTAGAATACCCATCTTGCAAGTGGAGTAGTTTTGGGTAATAATGCAGTTTGAAGTGTGCCAGCGAGCGACTGGAGTGCATGGAAACAAAGACCAGAGGCTTTGTGGACATTGCGGAGCTGAGAGGTCAGACAGCCAGATGAGTCATTGATGAAAACACTACAATGACCAAAAATGGTAGGAGAGCAAATCTGGGGGCCTCTTGCTGCAGGCGGAAGGGAGCAGAAAAGGGCCACGGTGAGCAGTGGATGTGGGAAAGGAGGGACAAGCAAGTACATGGGCAAGAACAACATAACAAATGGTCTTGAAGGGTCCTAGGGCTCAAGGGCAGAGAGACCCTGCTCCTTCATGCCGTTGTATTTTGGAAGTGGAAACAACAGTGGATGGTGCTGGTGAGGACTGTGCAGCTAGGAAAGCCTCGTTCCCATTCAGGTGAGAGGATGAGAAGGTAAAGATAAAGGTGAGGTCTCTCGCCTTAGAACAGGGGTCCAGAAAGCACAATGAAAGGGACAAAGACAGAGAGGATGGAAGGGCGTGGGTTGCAGAAGGAGGGCTCTGATTGAGACAGGAAAGAAGCAGCTAAGGGCAGCTGAAGAGCGGGTGGTCCGTTGGCACAGGCGTGACTGGCATCAAGAAGCCAGAGGTCTAGAAAGCTGGCTGGGCACAGACCGGATCAGTCCATGGGCAGACCAGACCCTGTCGCACAGGACCCTGTGCTAGTTTCATGCTCTGTTGTCACTGTCTTGAAGTTCTCCATAATTTTAGAGCAAGAGGCCTCATCCGTCCATTGTACAGTGAGCCCTACAAATCACGTAGCTGGCCCTGGACGCAGGAATGGATACAGAGGCAGCGTCAGTGTGGGAGGCTGCTGGGTGAACAGAATCTTGCTGCTGAAAAAGACTGGAGGTTCTTCTCTGTAACTGCCATCTATTGAAGAGCCACTTTGTATTGAATATCCTGCTAGACATTGCAGAAGATACAATGGCAAATAAGTTGACTGAGTTCATACTCTGATTCACAAAGAATTGGAGCCATTGCTCTTCTGTTGGAAGAGGTTTAGAGTGACATCAGTGGATGGCACCTTTAGTGAGACAGAACTTCAGAGTGTGAATTTTCAGACTCTATGTATATGGACTTCATAATTTTTTGTTTGTAACTTCAAGATACATTTCATTAAATGTGATGGCTAGATGTGCAAACACTGGCCATCAATCATCTTTCATATTGTCTATCTACAGCAGATCTGAAAGAGACTTCGTTCGTTGCCAAAACCCATCTCTTCGACATTTCAATAATTAATTCTTAGAAATCCATGATTTAATTACAAGTTTTGGACAGTAGCCTATGAAACATGAAAGGGTTTTATGAGTCTGTTGTCAGCTGGGAGAAGAAAATAGAAATTTAAGAAGAAATGTTTGAAAGTAGAAAGTATCGTGAGCCAGATAAAATTTTCATGATGTCACTGAGGAAAGATTTGAGTATAAGTGGAGCGTCAATATATCCTCCGAGTGAAGCCCTAGTTACATAGTTTTTTTCTCTGTCTTTTCTTTTTTAAAAATTCTAGCAGCATTATTTCCTGAAAACTGGTAGCACAGAAATCAGAGACCTTTCTAGATGCTAGTGTCAGGTAATCACAGAAGTGATTTCCTAAGCAGCGCTCTGCCAGAAAAGCAGCAAACTAAGAGCCAAAAGATGTAACTCTGTTCCTAAAACAAAATCCTGTGGCCCTTGGAACCGACTTCAGTTTACCCTTCTGTAAATAGGGACATCAGGCGAGAAGACCCCGTGTCGTTAAGGACCTCACTCTGTGCTGAGCTCCACCCAGCCTCGCCCCAAGGGCAACTCTGGCCTCTTAACAACTTCAGACATTCAGCTTCCCACAAGGACGTTAAACTTGCTTGTCATTCCAATCCTAGAAATTAACCTCAAAACCAAAAAGTTCTTATTGTAGGAAGTGAAAGGAAAGGAAGAAAAAGGGAAATACAAGGAGAAAGAATAGACGACAATGGTGAAGACAGTGACGAAGCTTTAAAATCTCTGCAAAATCCTGGCAGCTGACATTCTCACAGTGACATCCGGTACAAGGCCCTGCTTTAGGACGTGAAGACAATGGAGGGGTCTTCTACCCCAACCAGTAAATAGTTTAGGCTTGTAAAGGAAGCATTCCTGTAACCACAGGCGCCACCTCCTCCTGGCCATCAGGAATTTCTCACTGCCCTCCTTTCTGCAGGAGATCAGCTTTCCTAGGCTCGCCAAGCCGCCTTCAGTTGACTTTAGGAATTCACTGCCTCTCGCTTTTTTCCCAGCAGAATTTCTCCCACACCACGAGTGCGAAGTCTAGCCCATCTTTGCATTTCCAAATACTCACTAATCTACCCTGCTGAACAAAGACCATCTCCTCTGGGTTTCACTGTTTAGTAGCACAAAAAAGAATTAGGAGGGTTGCTCCAAATTCCACCACATTATGTCAAAAGGAAACCACAGAGCAGTGATTCTCAATGTGGGGTGTGAGGAGAGGGCGATTGCACACCTCAGGGCATTGGGGTACTTGGAGATAGTTTGGTTGTTACCACTGGCCAGTGGGGGGTGGGTGGGGGTGACATCTAGTGGGTAGGGGCCAGGGATGCTGCTCAACACCCTAGAATGCTCAGGACCATCTGTACAACAAGTAATAACCTGACCCCAAACATTAATAGAGCCCAGACTGAGGAACCTTGACACAGAGATTTATCTTTCCACGGATATAAGTAAGTTCATCCCCCTGTAGAAGGCAGAAGAGACTAGTCAGTTTGGGTTTTAAATAATGTTTTTTTTTCCACCATGTTATATTTGTTTAAAATCAATTCAAACTTATCTTTGTCAGTTAAAGGGGTCTGGATATAGAACTTCCAGATAAGACCTGTATTTCCTGAGGTTAATTACACTGCTATTATCTCTAATGATTTGTGTGTTAGGATCTTACCAGTTGCATGTTCTAACACCTCTTCAAATTCAATGTCTAAATGGTGGCTACAGCTTTGGATTAGGCCTTAATTCCTTCTTGCCTGAATTTTACCTCCTAGCAACTCATTACGTTCACTCTGAACCTGCTTCTCCTCCCTTATTCCCATCTCCCTAGATGTCTGAAGCACCCACCCGGTCCCCAACATCCTACTTAATCCTTAGCTTTCACTCACTGCACAACCAGTTGGAGACCTGGTCCTGCAGAGTTTCCTTAGCCCATCCCCTATCTATCTATCTATCTATCTATCTATCTATCTATCTATCATCTATCTATCTTGCCCCTTAGGTCAGTCCCTTGACATTGTTACATAGATTCGTTGAATAAGTCTTTCTAACTACTCATCCTTCCTTCAGGCTGACCTCACTGCAATCCACAGCTATACTGTTACCAGGATGCTGTTCTTGACAAGACAAATTTATTCATGCCTCTCTCTTATTTTTGAAATCTTGAAACACTCCTTCTGGATTTCAGGGTAAAATTCAACCCTTTATCTGGATGGAATGACCTGAATAACTTTTGCCTATCTATTTCCCCACCTTTGGTCACTTTTTCATGTGGAATTCTTAGATTTAGCTATTTTGAACATCTACACATTACCTGGGCTCACGTCCTGTCTCTGTGCCTTTGCTCATGCTGTTCCTTGGCCAAGAATGCCCTTTCCCACCCTTCCAGCTCACTCTGTTCATCTTGGAACCTCAGTTCCAATGTTGCTCCCCTCAGAGAGCTGCCCTGCACCTCTGGGCCATTGTTTTACAACCGTGTCCCTCAAAATGTTTCACAAAATGGGTTTGTTGCTCACAAATTTGGGATGTTAATAAATATTAGAACATGAAAAGCTCTAAAAAATAGTGCAAGAAAAAGACCAATTTAATGATCAATCTTTAATCTAGTGTTTTACAAACTTACTTGAAATTTAACTTTTTTTCTTCACAAACCCATTATCAGCCTTCTTTGGAAAAATTTAACTTAATCTGATTTAGGGAGAACCTCCGTTTCTCCTGTAATATCATCCCAGGTGTAGCAGTACTGTAGAACTTACCACATGCCCTGGTGACTGTGGACCCATGTTCTTAAAATGCTGTTAAGAGAGTAAGTCTCTCATGCAATAGACAGACTGAAAACATCTTGGTGATAAAATAATTGCCATGATTATTTTCTATTAAATGTGATATATATTTGATAAACAAACTGATTAGCCAAAAAGTACCATCTACTTATTGCTATTGATAATTAACATATATTATTTGAATAGTGTGTACAATGAAATATATTTTGTCAAAATATCCCCATATGACAAAATTCGATTCTGAGGGCGCCAAGCCTCAGTGGATTTCTGAAAGTCTGTGTCCTAAAGATGACAGCTTATAGTTGGTCCCGCATGTCAGCTTGGCTTCAACGTGGACATGTCTTTGTTGTTTTGGGAATTGTTTTTGTATTCGTGGCTGTTACTTTGTGTTTTGTTTCGGAAAAGGCCATAACTAAAGAACATGTCAAATGTGTGTAACTTGAAGGCATATCCTACACTCTGCACCTGCCAGGAGGATCCTACACTCTGCACCCGCCAGGAGGATCCTGAAAACCTGGAGGTGTCCTCCATACCACTCAATTGAAGGGCCCTAGCCCATCAGCCCACTCACCAAGAAAAGAGTCTTCCTTTACCTCTTACCACTTGCAGACCCACTATGATTAGGAGACCCCACAGCTCACCTGCACATGAGCCAAGGATCCCTCCTCTCTTATGGGTCAGGAAATCTGGATGTGTGGAGACAAGGAACAGTGGGGAGGAAAAGGCACAAAACGTCAAAGGGGATTCAGCAGATAGTAGGAGGCAAAGGCAACATAATCAGAACAGATGACTCTTGTGAGTATTTTTTAAGTAAGAAATAAAAAGAACTCTAAAAGAAAATAATGTAAATTCCTAGGGAGGCTAGAGAAGTTATTGCAAAGGAGCAATCTGAGAAAAAGAAAGAGTTCTTGGAACCCAAAAGCATTGTTGAAAACTGAATTAAGTATCCTGAAGCTCAGATGGGAGAATTATCACACGTAGAGGAAAGTCCCCAAGAAATAGAAATTATGAGTGTAAAGTGAAAGATAGATATGGAAGAGACCTCCTATTGTTGCTGGAGGGTGAACAGTTTCAACCTTCTTAAAGAGTAATTTAGACTCTCCGTCGGATATTAAGCAGAATATATCCTATTATAAAGTACTCATAATTCTAAGAACTACCCTACAGTGTAAGAGCATGAGTCTCAAAACAAATGTTCAAAATGCTTTCTGCAAGCTCACTGTGGTAACAAAAAATCATAGCCACCTAAATGTTCACCAATATGACGTGGGTTAAATAAATTCGGGCCTGTCCACCAGTGGCTTTCTATTTAGCCATGACAGAAAGTGGAGGTCTATATATACCACTTTGGAATGTATGTCTGCAAAAATGTGAAAAGAATAAGAGTATATTACAGAAAATGATATAGCACAACCTTGTTTTTGTGGAAAAGTTTTAATATATGCACATACGTATAGATGTTTGTGCACGTCTGTCTGTTGCCATAAGCATAAAGAACAATTTAGAATGTCGCCCTCACACACTATGGACAGCAATGACCTCTGGTAGGCAGGGCTAGAGGGCTGGGTGGGATACCCACCTCTTTATATGCTTCCAAATCAGTCTGTGGGCTTGTGCACTCTCTTACTTCATCTTGATGCTCTTCTGTATTTTCCAAAGCTTCTGGAATAAAAGCTGTTTATTTAATTAAATTTTTTAACCATTGAACAGCTGGAAAGATATCAAAACACAAGAAGCCATTTGTAAGCCAACAAGACATGGCGACGCAGGGTTTGCTGAGCTGCCGGCAAAGGCGCCGAGTCACGACCAGCGAAAAGCAAACACGGTGAAGTTCTGACACCATAAGAGAAGCTGCTGGAAGTGTTTATAAAATTCTTCAATCCTAGCAGCCAAAAAGCAAATTAAAAACTACGATAAGCAAAATTATTAAAAATTGTGAAAAACCAATCTACTATAAGTTTTTATTAAAAAAAAAAAAAGGAGAGCCCACTTCAGGTCAAGTCAAGACCCGAAGTCAGAGAGGTTGGAGACGGCATGTTCTGCAACCACTTAAAGAAGGCATGCAGAGTATTCTGAAGCACACAGAAAGTGCAGCTCCTGGTACGGTATTTTTTTCAGTTTGGACTCCATAAAGACAACCGTAACCATCTCATGTTAAGCAATTAAAATGGGCAAGGTCTCTGCCAAGCTCTTCCTGTGTACTCTTCTTCCAATAAGCTCAAAAATCTCTGGAGAGGTACATGTGCTACTTTTATTGGTGTTTTACAGACAAAGGCACCGAGATACAGAAAGGTTCAATACAAATGTGAGCTTTCATAAGCATAAAAACATGAGGTTAGATAACCGGCTCAAGGTCACAAGGGAGGTCAGTGGGAGAACTGGGCGCAAACTCCTGGCCCTCTGATGCCATTATCTCTGCCCCAGCGCTGGGCAGAGGCCTTCCACTCTCAACATCGGATCCCGGGGTCTGCATCACAGTCCTGGGTTTTAAAGAACACGTGATCAAAGTGAAGAGGTCCACCAGCCACAGCATATCATATTATGACCTGATAACTGGCATATTCTGCTCCATTTAACATGGCATTAGTTTGTTCTTAAATGAGTTTCCCAGGTAATCTAAGAGATCATTGGTTCCCAGCACTCCTGGGACTATGTGAGATAGAGAATAAGTTTTCCTACCATAGCAATAATCCAACAAGTAAAATTAACATAACCTCAATATTCAGAATGAGAAAGTAGCAGGCACCTCATATCAAAATTTATCACCTTGGACTTATAGGAACTCACTTACTGTGGATTACAGAGAGAAATAGGAATGTAAGAGATTTGACTCCATGTGTTATGTTATTCAAACAGTTATACTTGCAAGGATGCAATTTTTGGCCCATTGTAAAAATTTCAAATAGTTGACAACTTAAGCTAGATATTCCATTTAGCATAGAACATTAAAGAATTACAAAATAGTCTATTTTAAATGAGCATCAGTTGTAGGCTTCAGATCATAACCAGAGGGGATCCGCTGTGGGAACCAGGGGGAGAAGCTGAGATCCATGGGTAGCACGGACAGTCCCCTAGCTGAGCACTTTGGCCCACAGATCAGCTGCTCCAAGATCATCAGTTGACAGAGTCTGGCGATCATCAGAGCACAGCAGACTGGATTCCTAACAAGGAGACTGAAGAAGGCGTTTAGGGACTTTGGATAAGGTCTATTCCACGTGGACCTGGCTACGGACTTAGGCCCAGGTGCTACCATGACCCAACAATGTAGCCTGTTGGCCATGCACATCTTCAGAGGGTGGCTCAGAGGTATTAGGTGTGTGTGGTACAGGGCACAGAGCCAAGAGGTACCTTGCATCTCCCCGTGGTGAGAGCAGATAGGCTAGGCTTCCCTCACTAAAGTTGTCCAGGGTTGATATCAGAAGAGCCCCATCCACAATCCCATAAAATTGCCTACATGATTCAAGAATAGACTTGTCTGAAGTACCCGTATGTGCAAAATAAGACAAATGGAACAAAGCAGCCAGTTTCTCCTGCCCAGGGCACGTGCCCTTGATGATGTCCCTTTGCCTGGTGTGCTCCACACCCACCTTTTGCCTTCTTAGCTCCTACCCTGGGGTTAGAATAGGACCTCTCCGGGTTGTGACGAGTAACAAGTGAATGAGCGCATGTAAAAGCACACAGGACAGTTGCTGATGCAGTAAGCGCTCAGCAATGTGAGCTGTTCCTATTGTTAAACGTGAATTTTTCTTCAGACATTTTCCAAACTCTTCCCCGATGAGACTTCCCTGATTTCTTTTTCTAGATTGGAACGTCGAAGACCACCTTCCGTCCTCACTGACCACCTTGTGATTTTGCACTGAATCACCATACGCTCCCTCCTAGTTGTCTCCCCAGGCAGATAGGAGGTGTCATGAGGACAGGGAGTGCGTTACTGGGGCCCAGCTCAGTGTCCTGCACAGACCAAGCACTCAATAAACAGTTAGCAAATGAGTTAATCATTTTAAAGACCCTCTTTCTGCCTCAGGTTTTTCTTTTTCCACTGTAGAAATAAGTTTAGCAAAACAAAGGTGAGTTTTTATGTTCCTCGGTGGTCGGTAAAACCTCATCCCCCATTGTCCTTAACGGCTTTATGTATTTGGTACCCCAAGAAAGATGATTGGTACCGCTGCATTAGGTCCCTGCACAAATGCAGTCTCAAGGACAGCTCTGAACAGTTTTCTAAGTGATCAGTGACATTGCTGTGCCATTGTTGCCCAGATGAAGAGCTCTTGCTCTTTTTTTAATTTTTTTAATTTCAATTTTTATTTTAATGATTGTTTAAGTACATTTTTCTCCCCTTTACTCGCAATCAAGCCCACCCATCCCCCTCCCATCTTCCCTCCCATTACCACCCAGAGCTCTTGCTCTTTGAGTTCATGAATAACAGTCTTCGTTCATGCTTTCACAGCTAAGGAAGAACCTGCTGTCTGAGGCAGCGGTAAAAACTTTTCTTAGGGGGTGAGAATGTCTGCAGTTTGCTTCCTAGCAACGAGTCCCTCAAAGGAGCTGGAGGGTACGGAGTTTCGGAGGAGTTTTCGGTGCACGTGTGTGTGTTTGGAGGGCTGAGGGCTGGAGGGAGAGATGTCTGTCAGTGGTCAGAGCAACGTTCCCGTCTTCCTCCAGTCCGCGATGCCTGTGATGTCTTTCTAAGTCACACCGGAGGACTTCCCTAAAACTGTCAGCTCAGTAAAGATGTGTGCGAGTAAAGAGCTCGTGTTAAGCCCTCTGGAAGCAAAAGTATCTCTTTTTCTGGGCCCAGCAGGTCAATATTTTAGCAGTTTGTAAATCTAGGAGCCCCATCCCCAACCATCCCCGTGGGTAGTAAATGAGGAGCCAGGCAGCTTACCAAAACATTCAGGGACTTTTCCAACGTAGCCTGTTGCTCTAACTCAGTTACACTCAGCAGCTGGAGGAATGAAGATTAGAGGAAGGCAATCTGGGAGAGAAATTCAGGACAATAGTATGGTTTCGACTGCCAGGAGTAAAGACGTCTTACCCAGGCAAGGCCCTACCCATAGCTACCTTCCTAGCTCCAATTGCATGGACTCATCACATCCTTTCATTTGGTTTTCCAAATTGGCCCTCTGATAATAACAACAGCAATAGTAACAGCACCAGGATGCATTCTTCCAGTCCCCACTATAAGCCAGCCTTACGACGGGTCACTTGACAGGTATTATCTTCTTTAACCCTTCCCACCATTCTTTGATATAGCTGCTATTGTTATTTCTGTCAATTTGCCAAAGTCATACTACTCCTAAAAATGGCAGTTTGGACAAATATTGCTGACTACAGCGGCCAAGCTGACTTACCCAGGTCCTTGTGGGCAGCAGGACAAGATCCTTTTCTAGCTCTGAGGACACTGTGACTCGAGTGTTTAGTCTGGTGGATGACCTGGAACCAATCAGATCTCAGAATGCAGAGGGTTCACGTCAATCATGGGGACTTCCCTGACATCCCCCATTAAAACTACTGCCCTGAAAAGTACTCCGTTGGATAGAGCCGTGGTGGGTCCGAAAGGAAAAACCACGGATCGGGAAGCAGGCTGCATTGTCGGGTGGGCTGCCCCGCCGGTAACTGCCGGCACTGCTGGCAAACTCCTTCTGAGCGCAGGCACAGTCTCACTGTTTCTCTTTTCACTGCCTTCTTGCACGCAGAGCAACCGGGCACTGATGTCAGATCCCCCTCCCAACTGCTCCCCAGAAACACTCTTTGTTTCTCAGAAAAGAAACTTGCCCACTTATGCCAATCAGCATGGATTGAGGAAATCATCGTTTTTAGGGGGAGTTTCATTTCATGGAACAATGTGTCAGAACCAGGCCTCTGAGGACAAGATATAATGTCAGTGGGAACCAGAGGCGAGAGAATGATGAATCTAAGCCATTGGACCGGGCACTTGACCCCTCCGATTTCCTCTCACTAGGATCAGACTGGGAGACAATGCAAGCACCAAGCGATCTCAGTGTCTAGGACATTCAGGGGCAGGAGCTGAGCACACAGTGAGATGCGGCAGCTGACTCCCATGTTCGCTTTCTGGGTGAAAGCTCCTTGTACCTCCAAGAAGTGTCCCAATTAGTATGTTTTCATCCCTAGACTTGTCATTTTTCTCGGGCAGTGAGTGGCTGGCTACATCTTCAAAGGCCATTCAATGTCTCTTTCATTTTGAATCAGTTACTGTACAATTTTTTAATACATTTTTTTTCTCTCTCTCTGTTTCAGAGGCTGCCCTTTAAAGACAGGCATTTCACCTGCAGCAAAATGTAAGTACCTTTCCTCCTTAGAATGGTGTCTATTTCTCAGCTATAACTTCTGAAGCCTCCTAATCCTCAAGGCTCCCATCTCGCGTTGTTCCGCTTTTAAAGTCTGGCTCGACAAAGGCAGCCACAGTTTGAGCCCACATTTCCCTCTCCTGATTTGTATAGCACTGCGGAGCATTTTATAATCCATTTGAGAAGCAGATTGAATTTGATTGTGTCTGTGACTGTATGGCATCTCAAAAGCTAGAAAAAAGTGCTGAGGAAAAAACTAGACGACATTCTTTTAGGCAGGATGACCATCTGACACCGAACGCTGGAATGTTCAGGTTCTCCCAAATGGCTCATTTATCACTCTTTGCCCCGCTGGCCCTCCAGTTGCAGACTGCTTCATGTTCAACAGCACTGTGTTTGTCTGGATCATTCCTTCCTGTGTGTAGCGCGCCGAGGCCCCACTGCCCACCAGCATTCTTCCTAGAACGAATCTCTCATGTGTGATGTTCCTTTACTCTCGCCTCTCCGGGTGTCCACACCCAAACTGCAACTCTCTTCTGAAGGCCAACTAAAACTACACCCGGTTGACCTGGGAGTCCAGACTACGTTACAGTTTGGCCTCAGTGACTGGGTATAAATGGAAATTAGGACAAGGCTTCTTTTTTTCTTTCTTTCTTTCTTTCTTTCTTTCTTTTATTTTACTGTTAGAGAGAGGGGAAGGGAGGAAGAAACAGAGAGAGAGAAACACCAATGTGTAAGAGATACTTCGATCTGTTGCCTCTCACATGCCCCAAAATGGGGATTTGGCCCACAACCCAAGCATATGCCCTGACTGGGAATCAAACCGGCGACCTTTCGGTTTGCAGGCTGGCGTTCAATCCACTGAGCTACACCAGCCAGGGCCTTTTTTCTTTTTAATAAGATAAAGTTTATTTTCTCTCTAGTATAAATTGGTCCCCCTATTACACACCAAATTCTCAAATATCAGCACAAGAATTACCCTTAAAACCATTCAAATATTATACCAAAGTATTATGCATTCACTGAAATATCTTAAAATGTCAGTCTCTGTATTATATTGCTTTAGTCTTTATTGTAGTATCAAGACACCTGCAGGTTATGAATATGTCGGCTTTTTATGGATAAAGCCGTGTGAAATTTTTGTGAGCGGTGCTGCCGTATTTCATTTGTGCACGTTAACCTTTGGCTGCATTCTTTCTTCTGAACGTAGAAAACATGCAGGAGAAGCTTCCTGTGTTTACCCTCTTGTGGATTTGCATTTTGTAGCTCTCCATCACACTGTGTTTGCTTATTTAGGTTTATCTCGGCTCTTAAATGATTTAGTTTTAAATACTAAAAGACAGTTGCTGTGTGTTCTGCTGAAAATCAGATGAATGGCAATGCAAGGCAGCATTTCACTGTAGCAAATCTAATACCAGAAACACATACACGACAATCACCTCAAGGTCTCTGGCACGATTTCCATTGAAAGAGGGCATTAGGGGGAGGACAGCTATTGGTGATCTCTTTATTTTCACATTTTTTCCTCAAACAAATACAAAGTGGTTGGCAACCTACTTTATTAGTAAATATTCTGAGAAGAAAACGTGCATGAGGAGTTTTCGCCATCCAGGCAAAACAGGTCTCCGCACCTCTTGGCGTCCTCTCCGGGCAACGGGT
Source organism: Tonatia bakeri (assembly GCA_004024845.1). Taxonomy (NCBI): domain Eukaryota; kingdom Metazoa; phylum Chordata; class Mammalia; order Chiroptera; family Phyllostomidae; genus Tonatia; species Tonatia bakeri. The sequence goes on from PVIA01004041.1 coordinate 26,085, forward strand.
GCAAAGTTGGTCTGACCCATGGAGTCCGGGAAACACATTAAAATCACCAGGCAATTGTGACTTGAGTTCATTTTGGCAGCCAGTCTGGATCAGCCCCTCCGGAGCTGACATTGTGTCCTAATGATGATTGCATTATACAGCCAGTGCACATGGAAACCAACCTAATCAGCACTCCATTCAGACAAGCCTTGCTCCGTAGTGAGTGGCAGGAAGCTGTCCAAGTAAAGGACCTGGAAATGTGTATGGGCCACATGAAACCCTCAGGCCACCGATGGAGGACAGCGTTAGCCAAGTCAGGAAGATATAGATACGCCCCCACGGAGAGAGGGGGAGGGTGGTGGGAGGAAAGTCAAGACTGAAAATCGGAAGGCTCTGGTCCGGGTCCCACCCAAATCAATCCCACAGACACCAGACACAGTATGATTTGGGGGATGTTAGTTAACTCCGTAGTTTCTAAGAACCTTTACTATGGGTGGGAGGGGGAGAAAGGCAAATGTTTTTTCCCTGCTTCCATCAAGGGATTATTGTGATGATCCCATAAGATAATGTTTCAGAAAAATTTTACCATCGAGAAAAGTTTTGTTTCTTTAAGGGATTTTTATTAGATTGCAGGAGGCTCCCTCTGTTTTAACGGGTGTCTCTAGGGCTCTGGGGACAAACTTTGTGCCTTAAATTTAATACTACATGGTAAAAGAGGACAGACCACACTGGGACACATTGGGCCCCTGGATAGACTTGAACCCACATTTTTTTGTTTATTGTCAACCACACGTATTTGGGGGGACCCCTGCCTCTGGTGGAGGAGAATTGTCTTCTGGGTGGTAAGGGTGAGAAAACTGCCAAGCAAACCTGAATTATCCAGAGGCCTGTAAAATGCGCAATTGCTTTTTAAGAGGCATGGCGATATTGTGCGTTCCTTTCGATTTTTGGCAGTAACGATTTTCTGCAATTTGTGGTTTTGCAATTTCTCTTTACACAGACAACACTCTGGCTCTCATTCAATGTCCCACTGGTTGGGGGGAGGGAGGGGGGAAGAGGTTCCCTGGGGCTCTGACCACTCCAGCAGAAGAAGGAAATGTTAATGAAGAGAGTCAGAAAGAACGCTTGAGACTAGTGGAAGCTGGTTGGTTAGTGAGGGAGAAACAACTTGTAATAAACTGCGCGGCGCGGTTGGGATTTTATCTGGGCTTTCATTGGCGAGGCCGAGGTCTGCTCCCCTTAACTCTTCTTGACTCTCCCCCGAGCTCTGTCTGCCTCGTGGGCTCGGTTTCTCTTCTCCCCCCGGATTCAGCAAGGCTGGAGCAATCTCTTCCACTAGCTCCCTTTGGCCTCTTCTGGCCTTGGTGGCAGTCTCTCTAACGCGCCACCCCGAGGAGTCTGCTCACCAATCACATTCAGTTGGTTTGTGTAAATGACCTGAAGATCCATGTGCCAGAATTCTTGCCCTAGTTCCGGTTGCATTTTCTTCTCCTAGAGGCCGAATGCTCTCTGCGGAGGGAGATCTGGGGCCCACACTCCAGAGACAGTGCGCCGATGTAGCAATGTGGCATTTATCTAAGCAAGAGTAATTTGTTTTATATTGTTTTTGTTTGTTTGATTTTTTTGGCTGTGTGCAGTGAACTTTATTGATGGTGCATGACAAGGCAGGACTCCCTAAACCCCTCCGCTCTTCAAGGGGTCTAGGATGGAAACTGGAGGTCAGGAGATTCTCAGTGTGTTGAGGGATCGATCTGGGGCAAGGACTCCCCACCAGCTGAGGGTCTCTCTTCCTGTTGCTGGGGCTGGTGGTCATTTGTTCTGCTTTGAGTCATCAGCTCTGGGAAGGCATTGCCAACTCGTATTTGCTTTTTTGTGTGGCTGCTAGGCATTGTGCTGAAGGATTTAAAGTTGCATCTGGTGAAAACCTTGTATTCCTTCTCTGTTCACTTCTCCGTGGAGCAGATTCCCGGGACTCACATCCTCAGGTCCTAGGCTTTCCGTGCACAGAGGCAATTGCACAGGCCTCTTGTCTTTTTTCTTTTTGTGACCTAAATGTCACTGTTTCTTTTGCTTCTGAGAGAAATACAAAGGTAATTACTATTCATGTTAATTGTGTAGTTTTTGCATATTTGGGAAATTATGGTCGTCTTGCTGTTTGTGTGTGTTCTAAAGCTTTGGGGAATTGTTTGTGCCATGCCATTATAAATTGTAGGACTTAATGTTAGAAGATGCTCCCAACACGAGGCAGTTCAACAGCCCACCCTAAGCCATCCCCCTCGCAACACCCTCTCTAGGAACTCTTTTGGTAGCCCGAGGAAGCCCAATGCATTTTTTAAAAGCTCAACCCTTCAAAGTTCCTTTTGCTAACCTGAGATGACCTTCAGGGGGTTCGGTTGGTTTTGCCGTCCAGAGCAGCTCAGGAGTTGACCGCTTCCACATGACCAATTCCTCCATTGCAATCTGATCCCACATACTCTCCAAGGCCGCCTTGTCTAGGCTAACCATCCCAGTTCCTTCAGCCATCTTTCTTCATATGACTTGGTTGAGTTATCCTTTTTCATTTGTCCCAGTCACTTTTTTCAATGTCCCTCTTAAAATGTTATAGCATGAATGGAAGAGCATTACCAAGATGGCTGACCATAGCAGAGCTCCAAGGGGAAAAAAAATCAAGGGCACAAAAAGCTCTCATTTCCATTCTGGTCATATTACTTGTGACTGTCACCTATGAGCACCTCACACGTTTCAATGGCACTTTTGTCCTGAGGTTAACCCTAAAACCTCGAGGTATATTATAGAAAAGCTGCTATAAAAGCAGATCTTTTTCCAGTCATGTATTTATGCTAACAAACTTTTATATTTATCCTTGTGACACTTCTTAGTGTCAGAATTTTAGTGAAGACTATTTAGGAGCTTTTTGAATTTGAATCATTTTAAATCCTGTCCCAGTTTTATGACATTTTGATTCACTTCTTGACTTCATTTAAAAGACTGATAAAAACAGTGAGTGTCTGTATTTTAAGTGAATATCTGTATTTTAAGCTCCTCCAAGGTGGGATCATGTTTTATTCATACTCATCTCTCCTGAAATGTCTGGGACATTCTGTTACACAAGCAGATGCTCCATGAATGTTTCTGCGAAATTAGTCAATGAAATCAGACACGGGCAGCTTCCCAGCACCCCGGCACAGAGCTGTCCTAGAGTGATGTCAGTTCTTAGAAACTAAGAACGAGGTAAATACTGCGCTTCATTGCTAATGCTTGGCGATTGTGTAGCAATTAGCACTGTTCACCCACTAACAGGGCCACCTTTAGCACCAGACTGCCTTAGTTCTAGTCTTACTAGACTTGGCTAGCTAGGTGCTTCGGAGTGAGTTACTCCACTTCTCTGGGTCTGTGTGCTGATACATACAACAAAGACATATTATCTCTATCTGCCTCATAAGTCGTTGTGATGATTAAGTAAATTAATCCATGTGTAGAATATGGAACAGCTACCTGTAATATAAAAACAATCTTTAATAGAAGTAATAGTTGACTTATTGTTGCTTTTGTTGTTATTCTCAAGATATACTAGTGTAACTATCCTGTCCTAAGAGGAACAAAGGCAAGTTTGGCATAATTTGTGTGTAGTGGACCCATATCGACTCCAAATAAAAATGTTCTGATCAAAATGCTGGTGTGACCTACATACAATTCAACTGCTTTGTGGCCCATCTAAGTTTAGGTATACGTTCAAAAGAAACATAAATATCTAAAGAGATAAAAGCAATGTAAAGTTTTACTAAAGTCCCGTGAAGGGGAAACAAGTTATATTTCATAGCAAAACATATAAAGATTTATCTTTACCCAAATTTCTCATGGTAGCAACACAAAAATCGTGCCTCTGCCTCTCCGCCCTGTGCTGTATCACAAAACCCTAGCTCGTGTGGCTTTTTTCTTCATCAACCTCTTCTCTTCTAATCATGCCCAACTTTCCAGGACCAATACATTACTAGACAGTTATTTTCTGTCTCCAAAAGTTTCATTTCCTCTGTAATTTCAATGTGGCCCTTCCAGGCTTCTTCTGGAAAAATAATTACACATATAATATTCTTAGAAATTTTATTGATATAATGGCTGTGTGGCATACAATTTACAAGTGATAAAATAGGAATAATGATGAAATATGTCATTAATAAGAATAGAATACGTGATACCCTTTCTTGTAAATTCCATCTGGCCAGCTGATTCTCACAGAATGCTTTCTTTGATTATTGCTGAACTCCTGTACCGGTAACCACCTGCTGGGGGCAGCTGATGAGTCAGCGCAGTATACACACAGATGTGGCTGATGCTTTTGTTGGTGTTAATGAGGAAGACACAGTGAAACTACGAAGGTGTGCGTTCCAGACCCACTTGTTCATCAGTGACATGAGCCACTTCTTTGCTAAGTCGGATAACAGTTTCTTTAATTCATGGCGTACTTTCTCAAGTGTCTGAGCCACTCACAATGTCACAGCTGTAGGGGAAACACTCCTGTTTGCTTAATATGCGTGATGAATGTTTTCTACATCACTTCTAAAAAATCCAAACAATCAACAGGATGATAAATCAAGACTTGATTTGCAGTATTATTGATTTCTGTGGTGTAAATACCCCCATGTAGACAGTTTCAAGTAACCACCATGACCCAGCACTGCACATGGAGTTGGGAAGGGGCTGGCGGTGACTTTATGCTGCACTTCCACCATTCAGACACAACGGGCACAAACAACTTCAGCTGTCTAGATGTAAACAGGAAGCGATGAGTTCTGAGTATTTGTTTCCTTTGTTTTTAATACAATTCATTTCATTGTAAATGTATATAATTCAACTCTTAAGAATGGCTGTGTGTATAACAAGGAGCCAACAAATTCCTGCAAATCTAACACTCGCCCCTCGCGAACGGCAGGAGCTGTCTCTGGCACAACCCTGGTTCCTCGAGGCTAGCTAGCAGCGGGGGGTGGAAGGGAGAGACTGGGCTACAACTGTGAGTATGCAGAAGTTCGTGTTTTTCCCGAGTTAAAACTTATTTCATACACTTCAGGACTCTCACTGGTGGAGGTCTCAGCAAATGGAGAGTAATTCTAGTAGTTAAAGATGTTTTTTTTGTTTCTGTTTTTGTTTAACATCATGGCCCCTGAACACGAGATAACTACTTTACTTGGTGCTCGGCAGCGATCTTCCTGGCCACACTGGTGGTTCGGGACTTATTCTAAGACGGTCCCACAGTGTACAATGAGTTTTCATGGGTAACTTTGACAACTGGTAATTTTTGCACATTCAGTCAGTAACATTTTAAAGCGGAGAGCAAACACTGAAAGTAATACTGTTTTATCTGTGTACAAGATAAATCATTTGATTTGCAGTGTTTTAAAGAATACATCCTAGTCCCACTTGATTATGTTTTTTTTTCTTTTAAATTTCTTTTTTTTATTTTAATGATTGTTCAAGTACAGTTTTCTCCCCTTTACTCCCAGTCAAGCCCTCCCACCCCCCCTCCCCACCTCCCTCCCATTACCACCCTCCCCCTAGCTTTTATCCATGTGATTATGTTTTTTAAATGAAGACTGAATAGAAGTGGGGGCTAAGAGATACTATCAAGAAAAAAAAGCTCTCTAAGGAAACTGGAGAATCCTACTTTTATTCTGAAATTTTAATACAAAAGTGCTAGAGCTGTGCTAGTTAGCTGGTTTTTGGAGTTTTGCTAAGCACAAAGTCATGTTTTATGCATTCTTTTAATAGAGGAGCTGTGTTGCAATTCATTAAAAGAGAAGACAGGCATCAGCCTACTGAAGGTCAGAGAGGAAAGAGCAGATGGGTCTCTTACCCTGAATCGGGTTAAAATGGTCCCACCTGTCAAGATAGTATCCTTTTATGTAAGAATATATTGATATTGTTCATCCAAAAAGAGGCCTCTGTAATCAGTGTTGCTCCTTTTTATATTCCACACCACCACCACCTCTGATCAGATGAGGGAAAAAGTCAGTACTATCTGCAAGGTGAATCCAAACGGCATTGGAAATATAACTTGGCGTGTAGGCCACCCAGATAGGGGTCTGCTTCCTACTTTGCGTGTGTGGAGCATACCTGCTTCATTCACAGCATCCTGGGCAGAGGCTTCAGTGAGGACTGAACCGAGACCTTGTATCTATTCTGCCTCGAGAAACCAATCTCAAAGAGATCAAATTCCGATGGAGACATAATGTTCAAGGGTAAGCACATCTATCATAAGGGAGCTTGCATTTTGAGAACTGAAGGGACAGCATACCAGCGCCAAGTGTCAACTCTTCACTCCAGAGTTCTGTTTACTGTCCAGCTCGGGTCCACAGTTCAACGACTTCAGTCCGTAGAACACCAAACCAAGGCTAAAGATCGGCTGCTTTCAGAGTGCAGAATGGTTTCCTTTTAAAATCTATGCTTATCACTAGAATTGTATCTGTTTTTTCCCCCCATTTTCTATTTAAGTATTTAAAATACCAAGAGGAAATGCAGTCAGCTGCTCAGGTAATTGGTGAACGCAGGCTGCCCTGCAGGTGCTGGTGGCACCGCTGCCAAAACCACCTTAACAAGGAAACAGCTGACGGGACTCTTCGGTAAACTGAGGCACCTGTCTGCATGTGGTACAGAAAGGAAATGGATGGATTTTAATATATAGTATACAAAAATGGACATCCCTTGGAAGTTAAACTTATAAAAGTTGAGCATCACAGGTATTGGAGGCAAGACAGATTTCCCCCAAATATTCCCTACCTTAGACTCGCAAGCTTAGGTGAGAAAGGGCTAAAGTAAATAGTTCAGAGTTAGGTACTAGCTATGTCATAGCAATTATTACCATTTACTGTTATAGAGTATTGATTATGAGCCAGGCACTAAACTGGGCGTTTTATACACATATATCTTCCTAATTACCCGATTTAATCTTATTGGTAATATGGCAAAATTGTATTGTTTCCGTATTTCATGGAAAAATCTGAAGGTCAGTTATGAATCCTCTGCCCAAGATCACATGTAATTGGAAATGACAGAACTGGAGTTAAAATCAAGTCCATCTGATGCTAAAACCCATTGTCTTTCTTCCGTACTTAATTGTCCTCTTCTTCAGATTGCTTAAGACGGAAAGAACTGGTCTATCCCCTGACCGCCAAACTGGCCCTCAGTGTGCTTGCTCTAAAGGTACATTCTAGAAAGCTTCTCAGACGATGGATAGTGAGATCTTACGTTAAATGTGTGAAAGCAGTGTCCCTGTTAACTACTGTTAATTCTGGAGAGCTGGACAGAACCGTGTCTGCCGATCAGACTTTTCTATGTAACTACCTTTGGATGGGACAGGTTATATCAGCAGAAGGTGCTGAAATGCACCCAGTAGGCAGCAACCAGGAGATTTTCAGGAAGCGAGATTTTTTTCCCTTTTTATTGAATGCATTAGGGGTCGCAATAATGTAACAGAATGTCAACAGAAGTACACAGGTTTCAGAGGCACTGTTTTCAGCACATCGTCTGCACACCGTATGGCGGGTTCGCCACCCCAAGTCAAGTCCCCTTCCATCACCATTTACCCTCCCCCACCCCGTGCCCTCCTCCCAGGAACACTGCTGAAGGCCTGGCCTTTTTGTCTGTTGCCTCATGGGCCCCTCACCACCGTCCTACAGGTGGACATCAGGATCCCTGTCACGCAGAGAGCCCCAGAGAAGTTTACCCGGTCACTTAGCCAATACACAGGGTATTTGAACCTGGATCTGCCTGCCTCCAAAGGCTCACCCCATGGCACAGAGCATGGACAGCCCTGTTGTCTAACACCCAACAGGTGCATGTCCCTACTGCCCAATGTCACCGCTTGTCCCAAGGCCTCTGAGATATGTCCTGCCTCCCATTCCCCTGTGTCCAGCAACCGTAGTTCCCGTTGATTGCACACCAGTGGGAGTCAGTTAGTTAACTATGTTCCTCACATGAGTTAGGCCTGCAGAAATAAATATCTGTTGAATGAATGTGACAGTTAGCACGTCATTTAATGATCAGAACAATGTTATGAGGCTTATGTTGCCATTTTCATGTAGGCGGAAGACACAGGTTTATAGAGGCCCTATGGTGAAAACTTTGGGAACCTGGAATTCAAGCATCTATCAGGCCCCAGAGCCCAGGCTCATCCCCCAAAGGCGCCTACCTGGGGGTTACCATGAGTAGAGTTTTGTTTTATTTCTTTTTCTTCTAGGTTCTGAGAATTAGATTTTTATTACATTTGGCATGGAAGTATATTTAATACTTGTGAAGGATTTCCCAGAAGCAGACCCTGGGGCAAGGATGAAAGTGCTCGTGGTTTGTAAGGAGGCAAGCACAGGGAACAGGAGTGAGAGGGGGAGAGAGTGAGCCAACAGGTTAACACTGGCCTGAGGGACCTAATCCCACCGGGGAGACGAGGGCCCAGGGAGGCCCGGAGAGCGCCCCCCTGTGGGAACAGCAGGGAATGGAGTGGAAAGTTCCCACGTTCTCGGGAATGGAGCTATCATCCCCAAGAATAGCTCATGGTTATCATTAAGCAAATAACTCACCTGTAGCTGAGATCATCCTAACCTTTGAGATTTTCACAATGGAAGGTTTTTGAAAGGCATAAGAATAGGTGTGCCTGACTGGTGTGGCTCAGTAGATTGAGAGCGGGCTGCGAACCAAAGGGTCACCAGTTTGATTCCCAGTCAGGGCACATGCCTGGGTTGTGGGCCAGGTCCCCAGTATATGGCACTTGAGAGGTAACCACACACTGGCATTTCTCTCCCTCCCTTTCTCCTTCTCTTCCCCTATGTCTAAAAATGAATAAATAAAATCTTTAAAAAAATAGATGTGGCAAGTGGCCAGATAGATTGTGTTCATGCACAGAAAGTCTCAACGTTATGATAATGTAAATTGTCTCCTATCAAAATACCAACAGGGTTGGTAACAGAACTTTGACAAACTGATTCTAAAAGCCATATGGAAGAACAAAAGGCTCCACATAGCCAAGACAATTCTGAGAAGGACAAAGCTTGGGCACACTTGCCGTGAACAGATAGACTTACAAAGGGGTGCTCAGAAGGACAGTATGTATTGTCACAGGGATAGGACAGGGATTCCCGAAAGGGACCCGCGAGACCCCTGGCAGACAAAAGGGGGGGCCTAGGGAGGCGTGCATGGGGAAGTGTGGCTCGCTCAGTGAGAGCTGTGGGTCTGCGGGCCTTTCATATGGAGATAAACGAGAAGAGGAATTTTATTTTTTCCATGTGGAAAGGCAATAGTCCCACAGCACTTGCTGAGATTTAATCACTGGGGCCGCTTCCAGTGCTTCTGGATTTTCTGCTGCACCATTTCAGCATTTTTTCTAAGGAAAGAAACCCTGTGAAATGGTTTTACTGTACACATTCACACAGTGATGGAAACAAGGGCGAGGACGTCGGAGCCCCGCGTGCTGGGCTCCCCTCCTCCTCCAGCATCTCCACAGGGACAAAAGGCCCACTTTCTCATAAAAGTGGAGCAGAAGAGACAACGTAACCCAAGAATTCTCCATTCTCTGTATCCTTTGAAAATTTAGCCTTCAAAAAACCTAGTTGTACCCTCTACTTGAAGCCCAGGTGGGGTTGAGACACCCCTACTTACAACCGCCCACAGAACCCTCTCCCTCTGTTTCACTGGCTTTGGAATGCGTGGTGAGTGGGTTTCATCTCACCTGTGAACGACAGTCGGCTGAAACAGTAGTTCAGAAGCTCTTGAAGTCAAGTTCCAACTCATGCAACAGAAAGGCAGAACTGACCAGTAACGTGTGCCCTGGGCACAGTACAGCGACAGCATGCTTGCCAAGAATTGGTCGTTCTTCAATTGGACCATGTTTCTGTCCAGAAATGTACATTTTTATGTCATCAGTTTGGAGAGCTTTGTGTTATTATTCAAAATAGTGAATCAATACCAGCTCTGCCCACAGAGTATTTTTCCTTACAGCATCTGGTTGGGATACGCCACACAAACTGGACCTACATGCATCACGTTGCGTCCGGCTCTTCTCAAGCAGAAGGGGAAAGCGTACCCTCCAGAATTAAGTGATGTGGCTTCAGCAAGCCAGCAGTTGATTGGGAAATATGATATGCAGCCCAGGGTTCCCCTTCTGAGTACAACAGACAACTATGTATGATTGCATATTTAAAATACTACAGCCACCATTGACTATCACTTGAAAGCTTATCACTTTCGAACAATATGAACAATTTGTTTCATTCAGGAAATTTGGAGGGTGAACTAAACCTGACACATCATTTTATTTACTGAATGTATTCATACACCATCGCTGTCCAAAAAAAAGAAAGAAAGAAAGAAATGGAGCTGCTTACAAGAGCCATATGCAATCTCATTAATAGAAGAAGATAGTCTTGTTAATGAAACAGTTAGTCATTTTTTCCAAATAAAGCCAAATTTGTTTACCCAGTATTTCATTAATTGGCCTCCTTTAATAAGGGAACTTCGCATAGCTTTGCAATGGTGTAAAATAATGTTTCGACTGTAACTTACAGGAGGTACTCCTAAAAGCATGATCTTTTACTCGGGGAGGGCAGCAGTAAATGAAATCATACGAAAGTGTATGTAGGTGGTTTTTAAAAATTGAAGCCTCTGTTTCTAGGGCGGTTTTTAGTTCTAGTCAAGCCAACCTTTGACTAAGTTGCGTTGATATCAGCAAAGACCTTTGTTGCGCAGTTAGTGGAGTGTGTAAATCTTTTCCCCGGACTATTGTATATCACGCAGCTTTTACACAAACTTGTTACATTTTAGACTTGCAGGACAACCAACTCCGAAATGTGTGGGTGCCTTGGTTATAATTCCCCATTACTGGTTAAACCTCCATGTGTTAACAATAGGAATTAATGAAAGAAACTGAAAAAATTAGTAGACACTAACTCTGCCTCAAGAAAGGATGACTTGGGAGCTGAGACCTGCCCACTGGGTGGCTGTTTCCACCCCGATCCCTTCACTGTCCAGCAGTGTTGACGGCCAGCACTAGAGTTAGTCTCAGAACAGCCTGGGAGGAGTCAGAAAAGATTAGTGAAAACATTCTCAAAGATGCACACACATCAAGCCACTTTATTGGGCAGGAGAGGAGTATTGATGGTAACCTATTATTTGGGAGCTTGGAAGGAAACAATGATTTACAAGTTAGAAAATAAAAACAATGTGCTATTTCTTTAGTCTCTCAAAGCCTGGGCACTTTCCTCCTGGCAGATGGACACCTTTGCGCTCCTGGTTCTCTCACCGCCCGAAAGGAGGCTGGGATTCGAGAAGCTTGCCTTTTCTCAGGGGAGAAGTAGCTAAGGCTCAGGACTTGGAGGAGAGTGGAAGCAAGGGAGTCTCACATTCTGGAGGTCTAAAAAAGAGATGGTCAGAGGGCAGAAAATGCAGCCAGCTTCCCCTGATCGTCACGTGTCCTGTAGTTTTCTTTTCTTGGAGGACAGTTTCAGTCTACATGCCATTATCAATCAATATACATGTTTAAAATACTTAAAAATAGTATGTAACACATATTACGGACCAACTATGATCCAGGCATATTATATATTATGCACAGACTTTAATAACAACTCTACAGAGTGGTTAACAGTATCCCTGTCTTACCGATACAAGATTAAGCTGAGGAATAACACCTGCCTCAGGCCACACATCCAGAAAGCGACAAGTCTGGGATTCAAACCTAAGTCCAGCTCTTTTGCCAGCTAAAACTGTCCTCCAAGGCTATCAAGAGTCAGTGAAGTGAGTCAAGTCAGAATGGGCCTTTGTACTTATTTCTTTATTCATTCATTCACGTTAGGCCAGTATTCCCTAATGGCACACTGGTCAGAGGCTTCGAGGTCACGTCCTAAGTCTGTCACTTGCTATCCTGGTGACTAGGTTGACTCACTTACCCTTGGGTTCCTGATTTGTAAATAGGAGATGGTGGTGGTACTGATTTCAGAGAGTTACGGCAGAATAAGGAAACAATAACTTCAAGCTCCTGGTTTGGTGCCTGGATATGGCAAGCACTCTGTGGCTTTATGTTGTTAGGAGTGGTGGTGGTGGTGCTGGTGGTGGTGAACATGCAGCAGCAACGGTCCTGGGGCAGAGATATCTTTTCCCCACCAAGAAACGTGGGCACTAGGAGGCTTCGGTAAGGGCCAGGACCCTTGAAACCTCGAACTGATAAAGGGCCCTCAGGGTGCATCTGTTCCCCGCCTCTGGCTACAGAGGGAGCAGCAAACAACACAGCCACACAAACGCGCCGTGCGACAGCACTAATTTATTCACTGGCCCTGAAACACTAGCAGTCTCTCTCTCGCTCCCGACTCTGGAAAAAGAGAGTAAGCCCCGCAGGCTCGGGGCCGGCAGACACCCAGATGACACAGTGGGAGCATTTTCCAGCAGCGTGTAAAACCCTCCGCTTGGACTCGACGCTCCTCTCCCAGGACGATGGCCTCTTCAGAAACGCTGCCAGTTTACTCACAGTCGCCGACCCTCCAGGCCACAAGCAAACGAGGACACGGGGACTATTCAGGGGACTCGTTCCCGCCACCCTTCATCCAGATGTTTGGCACCGTGGAAACAGACATAGCCACAGTTTCCTTTGGACAATTTAAGAAATTCATACTAAGGGATGCGTCACCCTGGACCTAGAAAACAGGTTGCCATAGGTTTTCTCGGATGGCAGCTGGAGCTCCAGGAGGGGATCTGGGACAGAAAGGGGGAACCCATAGGTTATCTTCCCCATCTTCTCCTTGCTCGCCACCCGCCCTCCCTCCCAAGAGCAGTTTGTCGGTGCTTGCTCTGCCCCTACTCAAATGCTGCCCTGGAAACCTCGCTGCTGCTCCTCAGCCTGAGGGAGGAAAACGATCGGACGCTAATGGTAGCTGCTGTAGCAGGTTGAGACATGGCTATTGAAGGTTTGCTTCTTCTGGGAGCTTAGAATTTTAGCCAGAGTGAGAAGAGCTGGGTCAGGGCTTACAAATTAACTCTTTCTTGCACATGATGATCTTACTAAAAGTGTTTTTATTTGCTATGAAATATCCACCCCACAGTTCCAATGGGATTCAGATGACTCCTCCTGGTAGGTGAACCTTTAGGAACTTTCACCACCCACAAACAAGAAACAAAAAACAAGAATGCCCTACTATGCCTTAAAAATCATACTTTAAAGGCAACATGAAGCTGTACCTGTGAAAATAACACTAACACATGATTACTCCAGTGTTACTTTCTTTCCCTCTGAATTGTCTCCATTTTCTTTCACGTTCCCACCGGCTGCAAGGGTTCTGTTCAGAGTTCCGTGTCAGAAGGCACGGACCCCACGCACTTCCTGCTGCAGAGCTTGTGGCTCGGGGAGCGTGTCCCCACTGGGCCGGATTCGGAATAAAGGGCTGGGGGAGAGAACAGACTTCAGAACAAACAACCTGGTCTCCTGCAGCTGACCCTGGTCTCCTTATTCAGAAGGCTGCAGGCGTGTCCCTTAGCCCCAGTGAAAGTGTGTCAGCTCTCATTTGTCTAGTGCTTATTTTATTTGGACACTGTGACATGGAGCATCTTCTGTAACCTTCACAGCAGCCGGGTAGTAGTATAGGTGCCATTATTATTCCCAGTTTTGAGGGCCCAGGGACACAGCAAGGTTAAGTAACAGGCCTGGAGCACCGACCAGTGAGTGGTGAGGTGAGCATTCAAACACTTAAATCCTCATTTTTAACTACCAGGCGATAGTTGGACTTCGGGAATCAAATTTCCTAGTTGGGGTTTTGTCACAAACTCTGGAACTTCTGTTTTCTTCTCTGTAAAATGAACAGGTTAGAGCAGGTAAGCATTTCCAGAGAAATTTTTACCATGAGATTCGGAAGGATTTTAAAAATACGGAGGGAAGTCCACTGGCATCTACAATCATGGAGAAGAGAGAAGGGAAATGGTAACAACTGGCTCTTCTCATTGGTCAGTGAACTTGATGACACCGGTTCGATGACCTTGACTAGTCTTCAACTGGGACTGGTTGAAGAAGGCTCCATCCCAGGGGTTTCCCATTCAGGCTTGGGGCAAATACATAAACCATTGCGTGCTGGTTCTCTCCTGCTTCTCAGCATGCAGTTCCTTTTTCAGTTCCGTCTTTCCAGGTATATTGTGGGCCCAAAAGATTTAGTATCATGCACGCACACACAGTCCATTCAAATTACTTATAGGAAGGGACTTACAGATGCAATTTAGCTGATTACATGCAATTAGGAACGTACGCCTGCCACCCAAGCAGAGCACTGCACTGGGTTTCATGTGAGAATAGCCAAAAACAGATTTATCTAAACTGTGGTGGCCTAAGAATTATCAGACCAAATTTAAACTTTTGGGTATTCAATTTTCCCAGTGTAGCTTCCTGTTTTTCAGAAAAGGACTTCAAGAAATAATAATAAAAGAAGACTCATAGTCATTTCTGTTCACCAAGTGGCTTGTTCAAAACAACATTTTAATGATTTAAGTGTAAATGAATCAGAGGCATATGGATTAGATTTCCCTTAAAATACACAAGGATTTTTAAATGAGGGAGAGTGGAATGAAGAATTTCCCCAAATTTAGTTCTCCTTGGAATTGCCTTTTCTCGTGTTATTAAATATTGGTTGGGGAGGGTGTGGGGGTGCTGATTCACTTTGAACTGCATCCTGCAAATGGGGGTGGAGTGGGCAAAAGGTTTCTAACATCTTCTTTAAAAGAGGACCATACTTCTTCTTGGGCATCGACTAATTCATCCCAACCAGCATTTTTGATGAGTTAAGTGTAAATGAATCAGTAACATACGGATTGCATTTGGAATACACATGGGATTAAAAAATGAAGGAAAAAAGCACTTGGTAAAGTATGTCTGGGGTTTTGCCAAACCCATAACATTAAAAAGGGAGGGAGGCATTGAACAATTGATGAATCCCTCTCAGGCCCTGCCAGCCTCACCAGGGGGAGGAGACACATGGCAGCTTCTGTGACTCTGCCAGCCACCCCGCCCCGCCCCTTAACACTACTGAACAGCCAGGGCCCAGCCTCTCCTGCCTGTTGCCCAAGCTGCTTCCTTATTTTAAGCTGCTATCTTACAAAGGATCACTTCCTGAGTAAGAGAGAAAGCTAACTTATTCCCCTGTTTTACAAGCATGTAAACACAGTGCATTTAGCTGTTCAGCCGTTTGTGTTTCTAGGCAAACATAAAAGGCAGTGAACAGAGATGGGAATCTGTCCCTAACCGGGATCTGTTTTTTGTGTTTTTTTTTTATCTCATTCAACACCTGAATGACCCCAGCGGCGACTTGGTGCTCCGTAGCCAGCATGGAGCCCCCCAACCAGTGGTTCCCCACTTTTCACCTCCATGGGCCTCATTTTCTTGCTCTCCTCTCAGATTCCACATTTTGAAGCATATGATCTCTACATCAGATGCAATTATTAAGAATAATTTCCTCACTTTGTTATTCATCAAAAACTGCCATTGTAAGAAAACCAGCATAAACACATTGAGTTGATAGAATTTGAGTTAAAAGAAATCTAGTTTAGCTGTCCTTTGTGTTCTGAGTCCAGTTAGTTCTATAACTTGTGTTATACAATATTGAGAGTATCTCAAGCCCATTCTTCTCCCTGCACAGGCCCCTGCAGGGCCAGGATCCCAGATCGTTAGCCTAATGGGTCTGACAGGCATTCCAAGGTGGAGAGATTCCCAGAGCAACTCCAATGGCATCTCTAGGTCTCAGCTCTCCAAGAATCAATCCGAATATCGTTTAAACAAGTCTTTGCCAAATATCAGGCAGGTCGAAGACTTGGTAGCTCTGAGGATCATCTCCAAGAACAGCTGAAGGGGAATAATGGAGCCACTCTTTCCCCAAAACGGAGTTTCCGATTCCCTAGCAGGGCTGCCAGCATATGCCCTCCACTCCAGAACGTCCCGCTCCTCCTGTGGGACTTGAAGCCACCCCGCCAGCTCCATGTAAGACCTCTGCAGAGACTCAGGTGGCTTCAGTCCATTGCAGCCACCAGACACCTATTCTACTTGCAAGAAAATTAAATGTGTCGTCAGACCTCGGTGAAGGGCTTAACGGAACTTTGAGTTTATGATTCCCCTGCTGTTTTTGAGAGTGGGGTGGGGGTGTGGAGTAAGAGGGAGTGATTATTTGGAAATCTATATAAAAATTCAAAAGTTAATCTTTCCATATCAGGACTCTGGCAAACATACTCCTGCACGTTTCTAGCAGAGTTGGTGGGAAGGTAGTTCCTTGGGTAACACTGAAAACTAAACGCACTCTCTCCATTGCTGCGAAGCAGACAGAGCTCTGGCCAAGGCCTCAGGAGACAGATCGCACGGAGACAGCCCCGGAAACGGGAAACGGTGTGACGTTAATGACAACATGCAAATGAGATGCTAAGCAAGGGTGGGAGAACCGCTGCAAAACAACCTGAGACCCTTCCCATTTTCTTCCTGCTGCGCCCTGTCCTGGATCTTTCAGAGAAAGGAGCCACAGCAGGATCAACAAATTAACAATCACGGGAGAAAGGAGATCGTCCCTTTTTGCTCCGTGTCCTGTCCTGCTGTCGAGCACTGCAGTTAAGGTGCTGTTGTAACAGCAAGCTGCTCTCTGAAACGAATTATATCTGTGGCCTAGGTACACTGAGGGCACTAGCAACCGGACCTCAGCAGAGAGGCGGAGTCACGGGAGCACGAATCTGCGCTAAATCTTACTTCAGGAAAGCAATCAACCTGGGGCACTTAGGTCCTACGGTGAGGCCCGCTCCGAAACAAGACAGACGAGTTCACAGGCCACTGCCCAGGAGCCTCCGAAGGGCTGACATAAGATCGATTGGCCATCCCGGGCCATTTAGCAAACAGTTTACATAGGTGGCCTGGGTACGGGGTTTAAACTAAATGAAAACTATCGGGAGAATTCCCTATAAAGTGGACTTGATCTATATTAGGGAACAGGCTAATTATAGGGATTGGCATATATGGAATCAAAGTGAAACACTATATGAGACTAGAGAGTGGTGGTCTTTTATACCAGGGTGGTCTGAAACTGGGGTTTAATGTATGTACAATATACAAACATTTTTGACAGACCATTAACACCTATAATCTTGTAAATATTTGCAATTTTCTAGATCATAAATATAGCTGCATAAGCAGTTCTTTCAGAACATCATTTATACACCATTAAAGGTTAATTTACAAGTTAGTACCTTATAGAAAGAAGATATGCGGCCTTCATGCTGACTTTCTATAAAGGGAGACTGGTGTCTCCAAAAGCAATTTGTAGCTCTCCTGTGGGTCTGACCCGAGTCCTATTCAAAGCACTATTTGAATTCTTTTCATCAGCTCATGTTCACAGCAAACTTAATCTTCTGTTTTGGGAGGAAAAAAAAAATAACAAAACAGAGAGGAGAGAAAGATCTGAGGTCTTTGGGCTGCACTTCCAAGCATCCTACTGTTTATTTGAACAAGCCCTCTCGGCACCATTCTCATTTGTCATCGTCCCTCCGGTACCTGCTGCTGTACCTTCGACACCATCCCCACGGGCTTCCAGCGGTCGTCTACTTTAAGACTCCTTGGAGGGACCGACCTCCCAGGACCCCTGGGCGTCCGACCTCCGAGGCTACCACTGTGTGACATTACATTTTGTAAAAGATCAAAGAGAGCAAGGAAAAGAGGAGGGAGAGTGTCTTGGGGGCACTTTTTCTCCCATCTGGCCAGATGATACTGGAATCTCCCTAGAGGCGGGGACAGGGACCCGGTTCCCACAGGAGCTGTCCACAAAGGATGGTGAGAGAAAGAGGCTGGGGCCGTCTGGGAAAACAGCACCTCCTCTGTGAGAGGGTGGGTTACACGTGGGGCATATCCAGGAGGAGGAAGCCACAGAGAGAGGTCAAGTGACCACAGCACATTTGTGTTGTCTGGAAAGAAGCTAAATAGGGTAACTCGTTCAATATGCGGAGCCGCTTTTCCTCTGCAGAAGGATTCCGTCGATATCCTTGTCCTTCTCCCGAAATGTGAGCAGCTGGTCTGCTGGCTGCATGCCCGCCTGGCCTGGCACCGGCGTTCGTTCATGAGTCCTGAGCCTGCTCTGCCTCCCCAATGGAGGCGTCTTGGGATTTTCCAGCCACTCGGGTTCTCAGGAGCTCGTTAGGATGCTAGAAGCAAAGTTCTGAGCATCCCCAGTCTCCACACACACCCCTCCCTTCTCTTTCCCTCGAGGCGGGGAGATTTCCCAATGTCCCCTGTGCTCTGACTCCCTCAGAGTCAGCCCGGTTCTCAGGATGATCAGACAGCTCTCTCCAGCCTGGGGCCCTTCAGCGCAGTGTGGCCAGCAGAGCACTGAACTGGGAGTCCAGAGACTTAGACCCTAACCTGAGGTCTGCCACTCTCTGATCTCAGAGAAACAACTGCCCTTGGGCTTCAGTTTTCTCATTTGTAAGCGACTGTGCTGGGCAGTTAACGAGATGGCCTCAGAACTCCCTCGCATGACTCATACTCTGTCCTCTACTATTCCTCTCATTTGAGACCCATAAAACCTGTTAGTCCTCTCCTCTCTCCTCTCCAAAAACTTCGTTTTTGAGAGTAAACAGCATTACCCTCCCCCTAACCCTCCCCCTAGCCCTCCAGCTCTGGCCCTGTCACCAGATACTTCCTGGCATTTTTCTATGATAGCCCCATCTAAGCCACGGCCACCCTGAGCAGTTTCTATTGCCTCTTTCCTGTTCCACATCTTCCTTCCCCTGTTAGTTTAACGTTATTTCTTTAAATGTTGAAATAGCTCGTAGGTTTTATGGGAATGGAATGATTCCCTGATATTCTGAGAAGAAACCTGAGATTTGAGCAAATGGAGCAGTGCTCAGTAAAACCTGAGTGTCAAGGCTGTAGCTAGGGATTTGGGAACCTGAGTAGGACCATCACAACCTAGAGGCCAAGTGCAGCACTGTGCCTACCAGGTAACCAGTCTGATGGCCCAGCACTGTGATGGGGCAGGCACACACATGGTGGGCATTACCGTAAGGAGTGTCAAGTTATTGGTTCATCTCTAGAACAAGCAGAGTATAGAACTTTTTTAATTAGTGAACAGTAAAGTTTGGTTTCCTTGACATTTTTTCGTTGTTCTTGAGTCATTTGTGAATAACACTGTTTATAGCTGGGCATTGGGGATTTCTCTTCCATTTGGAAACACAATCATTTTGAGCCCTGGCCTCTATATTTCTTCAGTCTCTGATTTGGGGCGTCAGAGCTAGGGCTCATTGTACGAGCACTCACTTAGACCATCTACTCGGTGAGAGCTTTACCCTCCTTTGAATCTAATCCTATGGCCTCCAAGACACATCCTCGCTGAACCATGAGTCTGAAGTGCCTGAATCTGGTTCCTCCTGGGCCCATCCACCCTGCCTTTGCTTTCTCCCCACTCCCTCCTATTTTCTCCCCTGCTTTCAAAATGACCCTGCCCTACAGGCCTCTCACTCAGGACCCTGTGCTCAGCATTCTTCACTGACAGTTGACTAAGGTGACAATCCACTCTGTGCACCCTTGGTGGTTTCTGCCGGGTGAACATCTTAGCTGCCCTCTCTATCCCTGTGGGAATGAAGGTCACCTAGGTGATGTGCCAGGCCACATGACCTTACTCTTGCAGGTATTCCCACAAAGAGCTGCGATTTTATTCCGTGTCCTTTGTTTGCGATGAATGTTAGTAGATGAAACATCCACGGGAAGGATGTCTCTGTGTGTTCTGTAAGTTGGCTATTGGAGACCATCATTGTGTTATTCAATATCTCTTAAATGGGATCAATTTTGTCTTAGGGTTTAGTGCTAAAAAGGAAAAAAAGTCCTTTGACTCTCCCAATGAACTCTCTTGCTTGCCTTTAAGAGGTAATTAGAGCCACGAAACTTATGGACTCAAGAGTATTAGCGGAGTAACTCCTGGATTTAGGAAAGAGACCATCATGATCTCTTCTCCTGTTGCCTGTGTCGCCAGGAGGTTCAGGGCCTGGTCTTTCCCTCCATCATCAGCACCTCCCTTATCTCACTCTCAGAACTGGTCCAGCACGCTTCTCTCCTTCCCCTCCTCTCACCACTCCGTCCTTGGCCTCTCGGCCATGGGTTCCCACTCGTCTCACCTCCGTGTCTTCAATGCTCTGTGGCAGGAAGAGAGGTTAAAATACAATGCTCCTTTCTGGGGAGATGCTGATTTCACCCAGGTATTATCAATGGATGTCTCATTAGAGGCTCCTCCAAACAAAAGAAAAAAAAAAAGAATTCTTTGAACAAAAAAGATAAATTAGGAAACGTTATATACTCTAACTTCCTCTTAGAGATTCTCTAAGACTATTATAATACTTATGTCTAAAATGTTCCAAAGTAAAGAAAATAAATGTATTTCGACACTGTCCTTTTATATGCGTTATTCAGAAGAACACACTAAGAATTTCTGCTTACTCCACTCATGGGTTTCCACGGTGGGTCGTTCAGGTGCTGAGGCCAGCAGTGGAGGTGAGATTGGATCAGCGTGGAGGTGAGGGGGTGGCCTCTCCTTTTTCCCAGGAGAGAGCAGAGGAACTGCCCACTCTCCTGCATGGCTTAGCACTCAACCCTAAACTCCTCCTCCAGATGTCGTGGTCTTCCAAATATCACTGCCCTCCACAAACGACCCATTCATCTTCACCAACTCACTGTACCAAGCCTACTGAGCTCCTTATCAACTATTCGACTCTTTAAAGTGAAAGTGACAGAAATCCTTTTGGAGAAGAAGGACTTTATTGGCTGTTGCAACTGGAGGTCAGTGCAAGAGTAGACTTAAGGCATGCATGAATCCAGAGGCTGCCACTGGGTCACTTCTGTTCCCTCCTCTTTCTATGGCCTCCGCTTCAACTGCCCATTGACATACTTCTCAGTATCTCTCTGCGTGCTGGGAAGAGAGGCCACTGACTACTCCTCATGGATGTGCTGCAGACTCACAAACCAACAGGAAGAAAGACCCCCTCTCTCCGTTGTTCATACCCCAAATGACATGGAAGCACTGTGAATGACCCTGTTTCCAAAGTCCCGCGCCCCTCCCTGTACCAGCACTGAAATCAGAGTGTGTCCGAGAGCCTGGGCTCACTTACTCGGGGGTTAATGACAGCGAAACACTGAAGGTTTACCGTAAGAATAACAGCATATGTCTTACTTACTGTGGAGATAAGAATTATCTCATACAGCCAAAAAGATCTCTCTTAAGAAAAAAAAAAAAGCTCTATTTTAATCTATTTAGAATTACTTACATTGAATTTCTTCGTTCCCACTTGCAATGCTTCGAGTTGTTTTCATTTACATCTTGTCCCACAGCTGGACTTCAAGGTCATCCAGGGCGGGCATCATGCTTCCTTTCAATTTTCTATTCCTCCCTCTTCTGCTTCATACTCTTCACTCATTTACTCCTTCTGAAAAAAATTTTTATTATATATTTGTTGCATGCCAGAAACTGTCCTAAGCCCTGGAGATTTTTATTTAATTAAAAATATAAGATGCTCAGGAAATGCTTTCCAAATAACTGGCCCCCTTCCCAATGACTTGCCAGCAGCTAAGAATGGGCCTTGTTCTCTCAGCCATAGGCACCCACGCATTTTTAGCGAGGTAATTATGTGAACTTGGGCCTGTCGTTTCGCCGCTGGGCCTCTGATTCCTCAAGTGCGAAACAAAGAGATTTACAAGAAGTTCTCTGAGCTCTCATGTTCTAGGGTTCAAAGTCATGGGCAGCCCTACAGTATGGACAGGAAGAAATGCTGTTTTTGAACTTGTCCCTAATTATCTCCTTCCACTTAGATTATATCCACCCGCCTCCCATCTTGGCATAAGAGAGAAGAAGAGAGCACAGTTTTATTTCTCTGCCCCATCTACCCCATATCGCTTCCAGACAAGTCGGACGTACCGTTTTAAAATGGTATGTCCATACCCTCGCAGAACATTCATTATAATCAACTACTTCATGTAAATGTGCTCTGTGGTTTATACCAAGACAACTGTAGAAAGCAGGATACAACAAGTTGTCCCATTTTACAGAAGTGAAAGCTAAGGCTGCCATATAAGCACTGGCTCTAGGTCACAGAGCTGATGTGGTTTCTGAATGGTGCCAAGACAGGGTCCTCTCTCAACTCCAAGAGGCTGCAGCACAGCCAAAAGGATAGAGTCGGTTCTCCCCATCAAAAAGCCCAGGTCCTGTGAGAACATGGGGACTTCCTAGGATGTTTAAGTCACAAGGCCTTTGGTGGAGCATAGTTCTAAGCCACAGCATAATAAGGCCTTTGGCAAGGCAACAGGGAACACCAGGAACATAGTGTCTGCAAGGAAGTGCAGCAGAATGCCACGTGTATCAAGCAGCTCTCACAGCCTGGGGATGAAAGAAATTAGAAGGGGGACCTCACCATGTTTGGGGCCCTCCATTCTGTGAAGCCCTCATTCAGGTCTTTGCAAAACTCAGCCACGCTTTCCCTCATCCCGCTAACCCCTGCCTTTCATTTTTAAACCAAAGTGCCTGCAAAGAGAAATCCGATGCACATGTTTCTGATTCATTTACACTTAACTCATCAAGCTCTGTTTAGGAAGAACTATCTGGTGTCCAAAAATCTTTTGGTGTTCCCCCTCCCACACCCTTTAATAAGCCACTGAACTTTTTTTTTATGTGCATGCCCATGCCTGAGTTGAGTGCGTGTAAACATACTAAGGCACCCAAGAGCCTGGTGGACACGCAAGCCCCAGTCTGCTGAGGGACTGAGAGGGACATTTTTGCTTAGCAGAGTGTCCTGGGCTCCATGGCAGTGGGGCTCCACGAAGGGACCCAGAGAAGCTTGAGACAGGGCAGTTTGCTCGGGTCCAGCCCCATGGGATTGCCACAAGGACCAGCAGGAAGCAGACAGGGCTGTAGGCTTGAGGTAGAGAACTTTCTGAGCTCGGCCCAGTCTCCAGAGATACGACAGGGAGAGGGAAACTAAATGTTGCTAGCTCAGCAGGAGATGGTCTCCCCAGGCAGTCCTTGCCGCCATCACCACTTCCCTGCACCCCGGCATCAGCCCCCCAGCCGGTGACTCTGCTTCTGCTCTCGAACCCTGACAGCCCAGATTCCACCCTTAAGGAACCAGAGTAACCGCTTAAAACTGAAATCGGAGCTTGTCCCTCCTTGGCTTAGAAACTGCCAGTGCCTTCCTGAAACACTTTGAATAAAATGCAAATTCCTTGCCCTGGCCGGAATATTCTTGATGACCAAGCCTCACCTGCCTCTCCGGCCCCAGCCCCTACTGTTGGTCCTCATTCACTCCACGCCAGCCAAACAGCTGTTGTTCTCTGCCTTGAGCGTGTCAAGTTCATTTCAACCCTGGGATCTTTGCCTTGGCTGCTCCCTCAGCCTGGCCTGTTCTTCCTCCACGTAGTCACATAGCTGACTCCTGCACATTATTCATTGCTTCTTTCAAACATCTCCTTATCACTCCTGCTACAGTAACACTTCCACCTTTACTGTTTAATTTTTTTCTTAGCACTTACCACTTCTTAAAATTGTCTTAATTGTGCCTTAATTGACCCCAACCAGAGCATCAGTTCCAGGAGGTCAGGGACCATTTTTC
Organism: Tonatia bakeri; assembly: GCA_004024845.1. Taxonomy (NCBI): domain Eukaryota; kingdom Metazoa; phylum Chordata; class Mammalia; order Chiroptera; family Phyllostomidae; genus Tonatia; species Tonatia bakeri. The sequence continues at coordinate 49,686 of PVIA01004041.1, forward strand.
CTTATTCACCTCTGACTCTCTAGTGCCCAGAAGTGCTTGACACAGGGTATATCTCAGTCAATGTCTATTGAGTGAGTGAATGAATGAATGAATGAATGCCCTTGACAACTATTTCAACCCAGAGTCACAGATAACCTGAAGAAGCTGGGAAAGCCTCCCAGTTCCTGAGCAGTAGGAGCAAGCAGACCTAGATGAGCCTTGTTTCTGTCTTGGATAAGATGATAAAAATTCTTTGCTCTCAAGCATCTGTCCCTTGGGGTAAATGCTGTGACAGTGACCAGGGAAATAAGGGGAGCTTCAAACAGATGACTTATAGGAGTGACCTCTGACCCATTGGTCTGAAGTGTTGGAAGGCTTGATGCTGTAGAGACCAGTTGGGACTTGGTACCTGCAAGAGATGCGGCCGCGGCCAAGGTATGTCCAAGCCCATAGCCCACCTCTGACACGCACAGGCCAAGTGTTTTGGGCAAGTCATTTACCCTCCCTGAACCTGTCTCTTCTTTTGTAAAGGGAGAATAATAATACCTAACTAACAGTATGTTGAATTCTATAAAATGGATAAAGTACCAAACGCCGGATGTGATGTAAAAAGAGTATTCAATAAATGGTAGCGGTTGTTTGGGGGAAGAGCAGATGTGCAAGAATTCTGAGGATGAACCAGAGAAACGTGACTTTGTTACCATATTGGGCAGGTACCTCCCCAAACTGGAGGAGCCCAGGAAACGTCTCCACCCAACAATCCAACAGTTACATGATGAAGGAGGCTGAGGGAGGGAAAGGCAAGGGGTGAGTGGAATACCACAGAGGGGAATATTAATTTCACACTTCGCCCCGCCCGTCTGGGAAAATGTTCTTCAGTTTGTTTCCTTTCATTCCCTGCCAGGGAAAGCTGATAGATGATGCCTGGCCTGGGCCCCTGGTTCAACAGCCCAAATGTTTTTTCTAGATATAGCTGTTAATACATCTTAACAGCCTGAGTCATCACTTTGACACAAAGACAGCAAACTCTGACTCCTACAGGACACATGTCTGGCACTCTGAATCTCTGACAAACACTTTGGTGTTTTCCTTCATTTTTTCTCTGCGTCTACATAGTACAATATACATAAAATATTGTATATGACTAAGTTATTCATATGTGTACATCTCAGAATCCCTTCTCATTCAACATTATACATGTTCGTTTCCTTTGTGATGAACAGCTCTTTGTAAATATCTACTTAATGGGTGTGTAACATTCAGTTCTATGACTGGCTTATGTTTTTCTTAGCCATTCCTCCGTTGTTCAATACTTGGGCTTCTCTTTCCAATTTTTTGCTATTATTAACAATATTGTGATACACAAATCTTCGCCTGAAACTCATGTAGCTTTCATAAGAATTAAGTGCACTAATGCATGAAACCTGCTAAGAGCCCTGTCTGCCGCTCATTGGCACCCAATGGTGATGGGCGTTCACCCCATCACCCCATTCACCCCACTGTGGAACATGAAAGGGCCTTGTCACCATCCCCTCACGTGCTGTAGCCACTGCTCCTACCCACTTCAGGAACGGCTGCTTGCGATCGCAAATATAATATCTAGAGTTGACTGAAGCGTGTGATAGTGAGACAGCTACAGTAAGAAAGATCATTCTTTCACAGCAGAGGATGGAACCCTCCTCCAAGTTGAAATTTCCTGCTGGTTATCAAGGAAGCAAATGTTATAAAAGAGAGTTTACTCTTCTTTCTTAACTCACACAATTTTTATTCCCTTCAACTGTTTATCTCCCCTTCTGAATGCTTTCTTATTCATGATATACAGAGTCCAGCACAAATAGCTCCCCTTTTGTGTTACAAAATCATAAGTATGTAATTCTGTAGCAAAACAATATCACACTCAAGCACACCGTATGACATTTTAGGTGAAATGTTCAAATTAAAACTATAAATTATTACACCCATATTATTCCCCTACCAACCATACTCAAGCAGGTCCTACTTCTGCTGGACCATGTGTTTTGACTTATTAGAGGCTCTGTTACATGCTTCAGATGAGGCACTTTTTTGCTGAGAGGGCCACAGATTCCTCCATTCTTCTTGAAGTTTAGCAAGTTCACTTTCAAGGTTTATGTGAGGGATGGGAGGCTTCTCACGGAGATGTGCACCCTGTGCACCATGGCAGTGAGGTCTGTGAGCTGCCCCTTGATTAGGGTTCTGCAGAGAACCAGGATCAATAGGACAGATATGGAAATACAGAAAGAGACATGTGAGGTCTGTCCAGAAGGTATACAGACATGTAATATGAAAAATAGAAACATTTATTAAAGAAGATACAAGAAACATTGTACATAGGACAATGATGCCTCAGTCCCCTACAAAGTAGGCACCTTGGGACCTCACACAGTTCTCCCAATGCCATCAGCTCCCCTGTCGTTTTTCCTGAATCTTATCGATGGTCTGAAATCTCTTCCCTTTCAGAGGTGATTTGAATTTTGGGAAAAGCCAGACGTCACAGGGCACCAAATCTGGGCTATGGTGGGGCTGAGTCACCTGAGTGATTTGATATTTCACAGAAAAACTCTGTAGGAGATGTGATGTGTGAATGGGTACATTGTCATGATGAAGCTGCCAGTCATCACTTGTGTGTAGTTGCGGCCTTCTGAATCATTGAATAGTTTCCACAGAGGAACGTTCAAGCTTAATGCAAAATTTGATGCAGATTCATTGCTCTACTAGCTCAGTCACTTTGAATGCGATGGCCACACAGTACACATGCTCACTCAGTGGTGTCTACCACCCCCACTGACAGTACAGTGAAGTCATCATTGTTCATGCATGCACATTCCAGTCCACTCTCCTTGGCTGCCAGGTTACATCATGTCACACAAACCATTCTCGTCATATTAACGATGGCTGGACTTTTTCCAGACAGACTCACATATTATGTGAGTTAATTTCAGGTGAAGCTATTCAATGATTTGAGGTGAAATTAACTCACATGATTATGTAGTCTGAGAAGTCCTGCAGTTTTCTCTTTGCAAATTGGAGAGCCAAGAAGGCTGGTGGCGTACCTCTAATCCAAACCCGAAGGCCTGAGAGCAGGGGGAGCCACAGGTGTAAGTCTGAGTCCAAAGGCCCAAGATCAAGGACCACCAACGTGCCAGGACAGGAGGAGATCTCTGTGGCAATCACAGCGGAGAGCAAATTCGCCCTTCCTCTACCTCTGTCCTCTCTGGGCGCTCAACAGGTTGGATGACTGATGCCACTCACCACTCGCCTTCGGGAGGGCAACCTTCTCTACCCAGGCTGCTGATTCAAATGCTAATCCCTTCCAGAAACATCCTCACAGACACACCAGGAATAATGTTTACCTGCTCTCTGGGCACTCCTTAGCCCAGTCAAGTTGATGCATAAAATTAACCAGCATGCCTAAACTGCTAAAATTGCAGCTGTAGAAATGATCTGAACCCACGGAGCCATTCAGGCCCATCTCCCCTGCCACATGGGGGAACCACAAGCATTGGTGGCTGTTTGGGATGTCCAGTTGTTGTTTAAAGATTGATTTAAAAGCAACTGTAAATTTTCTTCTTGAAATTCTCCAGAAACAAATCTAAATAGAGGAGTGAATTTTATGATATTTTTATTTCTAAAGATCAAACGGTCATATTTCTCACTTCATCCTGATTGTCATACAATATTTAATTCAACATGGTCATATGATATTCAGTAATAAAATACCTGTTGCACTGAATGTTAATAAAGTAGCTTCCATCTCATTCTTAAGTGAAGATAACAAGGCACTTCCTAGACAAACTTTGGCAATAAGAAATATAGGAATTTATAATTCCAAACTCTACAGGTTTGGCTAGCAAAACATGAATCTTTTAAGTTCTTCATTTTCATTTAAGACTATTCCTTGCTCATTAATTGACCTACCAGTGTTCTGTGGTAGCTGGACAATAATGTGATAGTGATAATATAAAAATAATAGTAGTAGCCTTCATGGATTGAGTGCCTACTATGTGCCAGGCACGGCCCTGAGTGCTAGATCTACATTTTCTTATGTGATCCTCACAGTCAGCCTAGAAGTAGTCACATCTCCATTTCACAGAGGATGACATTAAAATCCAAGAGCTGTGTCCGAAGTCCCATGATACTGAGTAAGAGAATGAGAATCAAACCCAAACACAGCAACCCCCAAGCCTACGCTGCTGTAGGGCTGAGTCTGCAGTCCTTCAGGGTCTGAGCTGGAAAATCTGGCTCACTGCCATTGCACTGTATTTTCAGCCCAAATGGTAGATCCGAGGAAGTGACCGAGTTAGTTGATTAAAACCTGAAATCTAACAGAGTACAGGTAAATTTTTATGGAGGAAAAGACTGAATCGAATGCTCTGTAGTGTCTCCAATAACGCAAGACAATGGTGTCGTGTCAGCAGCACCCTCCCACTTGGCAAGGTACCGTCTGCCAATTAGAGCAAGGGATGACCCCTCTGTGTGTCGGTCCTCCAATAAGGGGGTTGGAAACATCCTTGATTCCCTAAGAAAGTAATCATTTATGAAGCAAACAGCAAGAGATAAACTGGCTCTTTATTAGGAATCAATAACTTTTTTGAAGTAATTCCGAATAAAAGCTACATTGAATTACCCACCCGCAGGCAGCAACATCGAAACGACCAAAGCGGCTTCTGTCTCGTGTTGATGCCGTATCTCATCTAAATGCTTCTTTGCCCACCTCTCCAGCATCCTGAAGATAAGCACAGGGAAATACAATTCAAGTTCGGCAGATGGCTCCCCAGGAACCTCCCTTCCCTGCTGCCCCAGCCCCCTCAGGCAGGCACCCCCTGCCCCCTCGCATCTAAGTTTTCCAAAATCCCCAAATTAGGTATTAAGTACATGTTTATTTCATCGTGATTTTCTCCTCTAATCTGGGAGATAAAAATAGCAGAGACGTCTGCAGTCTCATTTTATCCTGTACCGTCCAGAGTCCCGAAAGTAAACTTCAGAACGTGGCTGATCTCATGCCTCCTCCTTCTTCATCTGGCCCAGTCCAAACAGGACAGCCTTCAGGGTGGACCCCACAGGCCGCCCCAGCGCAGAAAAGCCTTTATTGCTTTGCAGAGTGATCCTCAATCTGCGTCTGGAACATCACCAGTGTTTTTAAAACCGGTTCTATTTCAAACCCTAGAGGATGGGTTATTCATTGGCAACAGTAATTCTCGGTTAACAACCAATGGGCGGCTTGAAAGATGCTTTATGACAAAACACAAATAATCAAAAACAATTTGTAAAAGCCTAAATCTCCTAACCAAATAGACACTTTGAACAGTCTTCTTTTGTCTTGAATGGCTTTGAAATGAGAAAAATTATGAAACTCTACATTTATTTTGAAAGACGTTTAACGAGAAGCTTAAAGGTGAAAGATCTATTTAGTGTGGGTTTTTTCAAAGTTTGGAAATGAACAGTGTCTGATTGTTACAGGAAAGCTTTGGGACTTGTGTGAGAGATGGTTTCTTGGGACCCTCAGTTTTTTCTTCTTCAGCAGGATAGTTCAATTTCACAGTCACCGACAGCCCCCCAGGTGCCAAATGCTAATGTGAGTGTACCCAGTAAGGAAAGCATGATTTCTGTCCTCAGGGAGCTTTCAGAAAAGCACTACTCATTCCAATAATCTCACTTTATAGAACTAATAATGGCACAACATCAGTTTTTCTACCTATTGTCCTATAATTTCTGCTTTCCAAACAAAAGGATGCTGGATCCCACAGAGAGAGAAAATAAAGGTGCATGCTGAGCACTGTTCTTTTGCCTGTGGTGTTATAAAAGCAATTTTCTTTAAATGAAATTTAAATAGATATTGCTAGTACTGACATTAGCAATATGATTGGCCAGTCTGGGTTTCAAACTCGGGAAAGAATAGAACTTCGGGCCAGTGTATTTCTCCAAACAGGCTTCTGCCTTTAGAGCCTGACCATAAACAACACAGAGACAGCCACAGACATGGCACCTGGGGTGGAACAGCGCCCGGGGCCCTGATGTCTGGGGAATCTCGTTTACTGGTAATTTGCCCCCTCTCTGTATTCCTTCTCTTTGTTCCTTCCCCGAGGAGATTCACGCTTTGAACTCTCTCCAAAACAGCGCGAAGAGCCAGGCAGCATTCTCTGCTGGCAGGGAAGTGGCCGCTACTTAGCTTCAGCCGGGAGTTGCATGGCGGTTGTTTTGTGAGGTTTACATAACTGTCTTTGAACATCCATATGACATGGTGTGAACAGCCGTGGGTTTAGAGTGAGTCAGTTGGTAAGTTTTGTAAACTTAGGCCACTCACTTACCATTTCTGGGCCTCAATTTCCACGTCTATAAATTTGGGCACCAAGTCAGTGGTTCCCGAAATTGGCTGTGCATTGGAATCACCGGGAGAGCTTTAAAAAATCTCGATGCCCAGGTTGCATGCCAGACCAATAAATCAGAATATGTCAGGGTGGAAGCCACTTATTTGTTGTTGAAAGATCCCCAGGTGGTTCCTTGTGCATTGATGCTAAAGAGCCACTGCAGAAAACCTGTGTTTACCCAATGTCCTTGTCAGCGCTGGTGTTCCGAATCCCACGGCCCTCAGAGCCTCGGTCTGCCCGCATCTGTCACGGGGCTCAAGATAACTTATCTGCAGCTGCAGTACAATTGCAATGAAGATCCCAGTGAACTTCTGTGTGGAAGTTGACAAACCAATTCTCAAATTTTTATGAAAAAGTAAAGGATTTATAGTAGTCGAAGCAATCTTACAAAAAGAACAAAATCGAAGGCCTCAAGATGATCAAACCACAGTAATCCAGATGGATGGTAATAGTGTAAAACTCGACAGATAGATCAATGGATCAGAGTAGATGGTCTCACACTTGACCCTCACCTAAAAAGATCAATCCGTTTTCAACAAGGATGCCAAAATCATTTAATCAGAAAATGAAATAAATAAATAAAATCTTAAAAAAAAAAAAGCCCTGGCTGGCATAGCTCAGTGGATTGAGCGCGGGCTGCGAACCAAAGCATCGCAGGTTCGATTCCCAGTCAGGGCACATGCCTGGGTTGCAGGCCACAGCCCCCAGCAACCGCACATAGATGTTTCTCTCTCTCTTCCTCCCTCCCTTCCCTCTCTAAAAATAAATAAATAAAATCTTTAAAAAAAAAAAGAAAATGAAAATATTTTCAATGAAAACCACAACAACCAGATAATTATTTGGGGGAAAATGAATCTCAACCCCTATGTCACACCAAATACAGAATTTATTTTATATGGACCATGGACCTAAACGTGTGAGCTAAAAGTACTAAGTGTCTTAAAGAAAACTTAATGTAAAATACTATAAATACCTTCTAAACAGAACACCAAAAGTACTAACCACTAAAAAAGTGAATTAAAAATTCAAAAGACCCTATTTTTAAAAATCTAAACAGGAACGTCACAGACTGGGGGAAAGATGCATGTGGTGTAGGAATTGCACTCAGAATGTGTGAACCGCTCCTGACACACGACAGCACAAAGACAAACACCCCGATGTAAAAGTGTGCAAAGTACTGGAACCAACACTTAACAAAAGATACAAAATAACCAGGAAGCACATAAAAATTCCTCCAACTCTTTAGACATCAGGGAAGCACAGATGGAACTCACAAAGAAATTGAAAGGAAACCGTCTCACGCACACTTACATGGCTGCAGTTAAGAAGACCAATGGCACCCATTGCAGGCAAGGGTGTAGAGCAGCGGGAGCTGCTTATGGGAGTGCAAACAGTGTGACTACATCGGAAAGCTGGCAATTTCTTATGAAGTTAGACACCTATCTACCCTATGACCCAACAATTCCACTCCTAACTATTTACCTAAGAGAAACGAAGACACATGGCCATATAAAAATGTGTTCACAAGTGTTCATAGGAGCCTTATTCATATAGCCCCAAACTGTAAGTAACCCAAGTCCACCAGCATATGCATGGATAAACAGATTGTGGTGTATTCATATTCGCCCATAAAAGGGAGCGAACTACTAATACAAACGACATCGTGAATCAATCTCAGAACCATGTTGAGTGAAAGAAGCCAGACACAAAAGAATATATACAGTGTGATTGCATTTATAAAGGGAAAACCAGAACGGTGGTTGTCTGTGTGTGAGAGGAGAGAGGGTGTACGACAGACTAGGACTCTCGGGCGCTGACAGTGTTCCGTCCTATTGCAGGGTGGGTTACGTGGGTGTATATGTTTGTCAAGCATTTGCTAAAACTCATCAGACTATACATTTAAGATCTGTCTGTAAGTGATACCTTAAAAATTTCGAAAACCATTTTTATAAACTCTAAAGTGATATACAACCACTAGGAAGTATTTTCAAAGCCTTCTAAGAAAAAGACGTGTTTGAGACAGTGTTGAACTGATTCTGAGTAATCCCATGGCACTGAGAGAATTTTATTTCATCTAGATATTCAAAGCGATTGGTTCCGGTGCTAGTTTGCTGTGTAACTTCAAAAGTGTGTGCAGAATCTTCTAACCAATCCGGCGAGCAGTAAGAAAGAAAAGGAAGAGGAAAAATGCTGGTACTGAGAATGATGTATAAATAAATAAATAGAGCCTTGGATCTTAACAAAATGTCGGCACATTCACTTTATGTATTTCAATTGCTGGTAATTGTAGTGAGGCATATTTGAATTGATGTAGGAAAAACTAGAAGCTTAAGACATGGAACATAGAAATCACATTCTGTAGGTCAAATTAATAACCACGCAATAATATGAAAACATCTGAATGGAGCTAAACAGGTGAAAACTGATTAAAGTGTATTATTTTACAAAAAATTATCATTTAAGACTTTCTCTGGGAACATTCCCCTTCCCTCCTTCTCTCCTCTCTCTCTCTCTCTCTCTCTCTCTCTCACACACACACACACACACACACACACACACACCCCTTCCATAAAGCACCCAGAGCATCATTAGTTTGTGTGATGGGTTCCAAGACAGTGTTCCCACTGAGCCACAAGTACAAGTACCCAGGAGAAAATCCTCCTTCGCCCTGCTTTCCAACCACACCCAGCATCGGGTGTGAAGGGCTACTCTGGACAAAGTTGTGGAGCTGAGGGCTTGCTCCACCAACACCGGCCTTCTTTAATAGCTTTGAATATAGGCATGAGGGCATCAGTTTTGCTAGATGTCAAGCCTAGAGGGCACCCTACATACTCCTTGCCATCCCCAAAATTGTTCTGTCAGGGAAGCGCAACCTAGATTCAAGTCCACTGATCGGATGGTCTCAGATGCAATACAAGGAGTTTCTCCTTCAAAGCACTCAGCTCATTGAGGACTCTGCTCACTGTTATTCTCAATACCTAAAACACAGGAGGTGCCAAGTGCATTTTGTGGACCATGTAGCTCAATGAATGCATGGCGATCTCACCATGTTATTGTAATGATTAAAGGAGGAAACGTGAGTATCTTTGAAGGGGTGGCTGAGCACCTAATGCCTGGGTTGAACTGCAGCTCCTTTCCCTTTCTTTCTGCACAGCTTTCCTTCAGAGAACTGTTTCTTCTTACTAGATGACTAGATCTTACTCATTTTAACCACCACAACCCAATGCTTTCAAAAATAGAAAATGACACGACATTATGTATAACAATCAAAGAACTGATGACACTTAACATGACTGTGTTATGGTTTATATGTTTCTGAAGCCAGCAATGGACTTCTTGACATCTCCGATCAAGGAACTGAATACCCTGTACTCGGTAAGAGTCCCCAGAGAGCTCTGGGAGGTGTGTGTGTGTGTGTGTGTGTGTGTGTGTGCGCGCGTGTCCGAAAAAGAGAAATTGATCTGTGAAATTCCAGCAAGGGACTAAACTCCATTTCTAAAACACTAAAAAGTATTAGAACATTTCCATCTATAACTCAACTTTTGAGGTTGTCCTAGAAGGTACAATGTTAAAAATACTCACAAGATCTTTTATTTTCCCCTCTTTTTCATCACAAATAAACACATAGTCAACCTTCTTAAGTCTAAACACCATCCAATTATTGCTAATGATTTCCAGTTTATCTTGACTGAATCACACTTAATCTAACAGAAGAGCCCAGCATGGGAAAGCGCAGCCTGGACTAGAAGGCAGTGGAAGCCACTGGAGTGCAAAGCAGGGTGATTAGTGCATATTAGTAACGTTTTGTGCAATTCGGGTTTCACTTTTATGTAAGTGATGTGTGTGTTCCCTGAGTCACGATGTAAAAAGTGTTTGTTAACGTAAGCTGTGGTCGAAGAAGTTCGATGGCAACAACACAAAATGCAACCGCACAAAATGCCCAGGCAACAATGGAGGCGAGAAAGCCCAGATCCGGCAGAAGAACGGGCCTCTAGGCACGCCGATGTATAAAGAAGTGAGAAAGGTTCAGAAACAAACAGGGAATTAATTCCCAGGCAGCCTAGAGAGAGACTTCATTTAGTTCGTTGAGACAAGCTTAGTGAGACGAGGGAGAGGGGCGGACAAATTCCCCTTGGCTTCCCAGAAGAGGGACAATTGCCGTAATTGTCAGAAGCATGTCAGAAAGGGCCCAGATGACCTGGAATGAGCTATGTAAAATATAAAGCTCAAGTCAGGATTCTATTTATTCTGTGACTATATAAATATTGCACTATTTTTTGATAGAAAGGAATCTTTGACTACTTCACTAAGTCATCTCATGGAGAAATCTACAACTACGACGGCCTTATAATCTGTTCCCTTCTCACAAAATTTTAATTGAGCCATGCCAATGTCATTTAGGGTGACAGCAGGGGTGTGGTTGGGGACTGTGTGTGGTCTTTCCCCTCCAGACAAATTGCTATTCTTTAAAAGGTATGAAGCAGAGGCTGGGCAGGCTGCTGAAGGCTCACTCCCTCGAGCTGCTGGGCTGGAGGCGGCATCCCACCTTCGGTGCAATCTTTGGGGTCCTCAGGTCAGGAGCAGCACCCCATCCCAGGCCTGCTCCAAAACATTCTCCTTCCAGAACTTCCTTCTACCCCCCCTTCTTATTTCCCCAGATGCCCCTCTCCATCTTCATTCTACCTCTATTTAAGGGGTTTCTTTTTTTAAAAAAAGGTTAATTGAAATTCACCTTCTTGGTTAAGCGAGGTCTCACAGTTGAGCATATGATGCTGATGTGTTTCCTGCTTTAGCTTTCCTGCCGTGAAGACCGAGCCTCCCCCTCCCCACCCAGGACGTGAATCCTGCCTCTGCGCCCTGCCTTGTGGTTTCATATGTGACTGCCACAAGCACAGACTTCCCTGTCCTGGCCTCCACATTGTTATTCCTGAGAGTCCCCCTGCTGCGGTCAGCTGGCCAGTCAGAATCGTCACCAGCTCTTACTGATCTCCCCGGTCCGTCCACCCAGGACATCCCATCTATACCTGTTGTCCCAGGACTACTTCCAGTTACTCTTTCACTTTCAAAAGCCTTCTAGTGTGAAAAGTCATCTGTGCAGCACCAGCGCCCGCCCAGCCTGCTTGCTCAGCTACACCCCTGTGGCCTGAAGCAGGGCCCCTCCCTTCGGTCTACTGTTCCAGGCGGCCCACACTCGACATCTCCTGTCTCTTAGCACCATCCTGAAAACCGAGTGACTTAAAAGAAGGATAATCATTTATTATCCAGCATAGTTTCTGAGGTTCAGGAATCCAGACGGGACATATTGAGGGCAGCTTGTCACTGCTCCGTGATGCCTGGAGCCGCAGCTGGAAGACGGGAAGGCTGAGGGCTGGAATTATCTGAAGGCACATTTGCTCACGCATCTGGAGATTGATGCTGGCTGTCAGTTGAGGCCTAGTTGTGTCTGTTGCCTGGAGCACTCACACATGGCCTCTCCATGAGACCGGGGCTTCCTCCCCACATGGTGGCAGAGTTCCAAGGACAAGTACCAAGCCAGGTGGAAGCTGACCCTTTCCATGACCTGGGCCCACTGAATAGCAAGTCACATAGCATACCACCACTATATTCCGTTGGTCAAGGAATGTGCAAGGAACTACCAAGATCCAAGTGAAAAATCATTAGATCCACCCCACCCCTCAGTGGGAGAAGCGTAGTCACATTGTCAGATCACATGGGATGGGGGAGATACAGATCTACACACAATGTCACCAGTCACCTCCTCCGAGCAGCCCACCACCATAGGCAAGGTGTCCTCATCTTTGCTACCTCTTTCTGTCAACATTTCCCAAGAAAAGTCCCTTGATATTATGACATGGGGTGATATTTTTTGTCGTTTTTGTTTTTTTTTCAATTACAGTTGGCATTTAATATTATTTTATATTATATTATTTTATATTAAACAAATATTTTATATTTGTTTAAGACCTACAGCATAGTGCTTAGACATTTATATAATTTACAAAATGTTCCCCCGATAAGTCTAGTATCTACCGGGCACCATACATACTTATTACAATATTATTGACTATATTCCCTGTGGTATATTTTACATCTTCATGACTATTCTGTAGCTACCAACTTGTACTTCTTAATCCCTTTGCCTTTTTCACCAAGCTCCCCAACCTCCCTCCCATCTGGCAACCATCAGTTTGTCCTCTATATCTGTACGTCTGTTTCTGTTTTGTTTGTTCATTTATATTGTTCTTTAGATTCCATATATAAGTGAAATCACATGGCATTTATCTTTCTCTGCCTGACTTATTTCACCCAGCATAATACCCTCTCGGTCTATCCATGTTGTCACAAATGGTAAGATTTCCCTCTTTTTTTATGGTCGAGTTTTTTGTATATATGTATGTACATAAATAAAACACAAGACATAAGGAATATTGTACATAGGACAATGGGGCCTTAGTCCCCTTAAAATTAGGCACCTTGGGACCTCACACAGTTCTCCCATCACCGTCAACTGCCCCAACATATTTTCTTGAATTTCATTGATGATCAGAAATTTCTTCCCTTTCAAAGATGATTTTAGTTTTGGGGAAAGCCAGAAGTCACAGGGCACCAAATCTGGGCTGTAGGGTGGCTGAGTTAACTGGGTGATTTGATATTTCACCAACAAATTGTGCACCAAACATGATGCATGAGTGTGCGTGTTGTCGGGATGAAGCTGCCAACCACCAGTTGCCCATAGCAGCGGCCTTCTGAATCATCTGAAAAGTTTCCACAGAGGAATGTTCAAGTTTAATGTGAAATGTGATGCAGATCCGTAACTCTACTAGCTCAGTCATTTTGAATGTGATGGCCACACAGTACACATGCTCACTCAGCAGCATCCACCACCCCCACTGATCAGTACAGTGAAGTCAGCACTGTTCACACACACATACTCTGTCTACTCTCCTTGGCTGCCAGGTTACATGGATGTCATGCAAATTGTTCTCGTTATCTTAACAGTAGTTGGACTTTTTCCAGCCAGACTACACTCACACACACGTGTATATACACATACATATATACACACTTAAACATATATATATATTTATATCACATCTTGATCCACTCATCTATTAACAAGCACTTGGGTTGCTACCATGTCTTGGCTCTTGTAAATAATGCTGCAATGAACATAGGGGTGCGTAATATCTTTTCAAATTAGCATTCTGGATTTCTTCAGACACAGACCCAGAAGTGAAATCTTTGCATTTGATCCTCACAATCTTGTGAGGCAGATAAGACAGGCCTCATGCTTCCCTTTTCACAAGAGAGAAAGGAAGCACAGCCAGGTAAATCATTTACCTAAAGCCACAGAGCTGGCACTCAGCACGGTCAGTCTGATGAGGAATCAGTTTTCTCTCCAACACCAAGTAACTTCTGCTCACGGGAAAGCACCTCAGCACTAGGGGCCGAGCCCTGGCTTTGGACCAGACAAGCCTGAATTTGGGTCCTGATTCTACGGTGTGGTGGCTTGGGACAGAGAAAGAGCTTGTCCTCCCTGAGTTTCCATTTTCTCATCCCTAGAACAAAGGCAATAAAACCTACCTTGTAGGCAGTTCCTGCCATGGAATGAATGCTTGTCAAGTGCCTGCAGTGGTGCCTGACACGTCTTCAGCACCCAAGCAGAAGCTAAGAAGTTAATTTTAGTAATGACACGCGATCTAACAGGTACCACACTTGCTTAGAGCCTGTCCTTTAAGAAATAAATGCTATGCCTAACCACCACAATGAAGAGACGCTTTGCATTCAGGTAGAGACACTTTCTGTCCTCAAATCACTGGCCTATAGGCCAGTGATCTCAGATCTCTTCTATAGAGAAACACTGCTCACCAGCTTGCAGAGAAAGCCTTACAAAGGGCAACCAGTTCTCAGATTCCTCTTTGCAAACATTACTGAATGGAATACAGGCCAGTGAAGTAACTCCAGCTCAAAAGGCTGCTAGTAGTGATAGGAGGGTTTCTTTGTGGTGCGAAGCAGGCTCGGCGTTGCTGGGAGAGGATCTCCGAGTTGGCCAACCTTCTATGTCTGGGCAGAGCGCAAGGTTAACACAATTGAGGTTCTCGGCAAGTTACTGTATTACATCCGTTTCTGTGAAGGTGGACCCCGAGTCATTCCAAGGCCCTGCACTTTGTTTCCGTTGTTTCAGGAGAACACAGCGTTCTGCTGGCAAGGGCTGCTGGATAGGCTGTTTGTTGTTAACGAGAGACAAGTGGAAGAGCTGAATGAATCCGTGTTTACAGTATCTGAGAATCATGGCATGGAGAGAGGGCAGGGGCTCACCTCATAGACCTAGAAGGTGCCTGGAGAAAAGATGTTTTGTTAAAGTTCAGAAATAATTTTCCCATTTCTTCCGCTGCATCACTCGGGCCCGGCTATCTAACCCCCACTCTGCTTCCGCAGTCAAAAGGACAGCAGATTCACTCATAAGAAAGCCCAAGGGACACTGAAAATTTACGACCAGTCTTCAGTTCTGACCAGTGCGCGTTTGCACCGGTGTCAGCAGGAAGCCTGCCTACAGGGCAGGGCATCTCAATTGAGCCCTTTCTCTGCTTTGCTGGTTCCGGATCAAACCTGCGCTGTGGCTGCTTTAAGTGTGGATGTCTTGGCATCTACCAGCAGGGAGACAGCTCCATTTCTTCTGGCGCCTGGAGCCCCGCATCGGGGCAGCTCACCCTCCCTCCTTTGGGATTGCTTTGGAATCCTCACTGTTTATAAACCAGCCCACATTGGCCCCGTTGTAACATGTGGCAGTCCTCGCTCCATAGCAATGGGGAGTTCAAACACTTTAAGTCACCCTCCAGGTAACCAAAACCCTGAGCTCCCTGGAGGAGTAACTGCCTTTCTGTTGTTGCACCGCCTTCAAGTTGAAGAGCACTCTGTTTTCCAAAGCTCCTTCACACACTGGGTCTCCTGTGGTCTGGCAAACCCTGTGAGGAAGGCAGAGCAGATGAACCTAGTCCCGTTTCACAGATGGGAAGACTGGGATTCGGACAGTGTCCTGGTGCTGCTCATGAGCTGTGGGGCCAGTGCCTGACCTCCCAGCCCACGGCAGCTTCCCTGCCACGGCTGAGTGTTGTACCTCCTCTTTCTGTCCCCCCTCTCTGTTCATTTCCCCTTTCCATCCTCCCTTTGATCCCTCTTTTCCTCCCCAACTCTCATTCTCCCTTTTTTCTTCCTTCTTCTCTCTGTCTTTTTCTCTGTGCTATTTCCTAAACTCTCTTGTTCAATAAGACTTTCAGGCAGGAGCTCAAACGCTGTAGGGATTATAGCACCAACTTCACCGTTAGCCCAGCAACTTAAACAGGAACTTGAACAGCTCTCAGAGAAAGTCTCTTCGCTTCTCTGACACTCATCTTCTGCACCCATGAAATAAGGATGCTGCGAGGATAACTACAGGATAACAGTGCTGGGAGGACCCTTAAAAGCCAGTGGTGCCCAAAGAACTATTGATTTAGGAGCTACATACAACCTGTATCTTTAGATCAAATTTGTGTATGCCTGGATGTAGCAATTTTTACTTTTTCTTTTTAGAATTCAGAACTATACCTGACTAGAGCATTTGAGTTTCAGTCAAACCTGGAGCTTCCTCTCACACCATCCTTTCTACTTAGGGAGACACATGAATGAAATATTCAAAGGCTCCAGCAAAGAGCTGAGTCTATCTTGCCTCTAAATAAGGATATCTTAGCAATTCAAAGCAAAGCTATTCTATTTCCTACCCACAGTCCAGCTTAGGCAGATGGTAACTAGTCTCATTAATCATTGCACCATCGCCTTCGAATAGCCCCTCTTCCTCAGTTTCTATTGATTTGCAGATGTTTGGAGGAATATCTAAATATCAAAAATTATTCTCTGAATGATGCCTCATCTCATTTCCCCTCCTGTGAAGATTAATGACATGAAGACAAGTTTTTATGAGTGCCTGTCTCCAGTCTCCAGGGCTGTGATGCTTCGAGAACATTGATTCAACATGAAGATTGAAATAACTCCAGCGTAATTTAGAGAAGCATGGAAAGGCAATATTTCAAAACCATGACCCTCAATTCTTAAAAACTGCTGTTCCAGTTTGTAAATAAGAGTCCAGATCTTTTTAGCCTGTTCCATCCTGAGAAATGACCAGAACCAAGGGAACCCTGATGAGACTGCCAATAATGCGTGCAGGGCAAATGTTTGTAGGGGGACGTCACTGGGCCATTTCAGGGGTCTCTGTGTGTCTTGGTCCCATTCCCACATCTCTTCAGAATCTGTTCTGAGTCTCCCTGAATTTTTGTCTGATTTCCCCTCTGTAAAGGCCTTGAATGGTATCTTAATTCATTAACTGAGTGAATATATAGGATTTTCTATTTTGACTGGGCTCACTCTTAGGACAGTCAGATGAGTGGGAAGTGCCTGCTTGAAGTGGCCGGTAATGTCCAAGGAGGGCAAATCCACCCAGATCAGGACCATGTCAATGGACATGGGCTGTCCTACTGGATAGAACTGACCTTCTCATGCCTAGATGGGTAACAGCCCAAAGCACATTGAAGGGCCTAATTGTACTGTTCTTGAGTTTATTCCAGCTAACTTAACCTTGG
Organism: Tonatia bakeri; assembly: GCA_004024845.1. NCBI lineage: Eukaryota > Metazoa > Chordata > Mammalia > Chiroptera > Phyllostomidae > Tonatia > Tonatia bakeri. Next base: position 66,664 of record PVIA01004041.1, read on the forward strand.
CTTCACCTAGCTGGGCTGACCTGAACACTGGACAGCTGCCTGTTATAGCAGCCTTGGGTAGCTTTTACTTCTTGCCTAATTTGGCCTAGAATCTTTTGCTGGAGGGCTTGGAACTTAACAGCGGGGGCCAGCAGATGGCCTGGCCACCCAGCCTGCTATTGGCTCTTCCCTGGGGCCATTAAGAAATTCTCCTGTGTTCCTTTGAAGCAAGGAATGGCTATGACTTCTGACACTTGGCCCAGAGGCATCTGTTGAACCTCCCTCGTCTGTTCACCTTTTTCTTAAAGTATCTTTTTAGTGCCAAATACTTGCTTTAAAAATTGACAAATGACCCCAATTTAACAAAGAACCAGGAGCTAATTAGCTTAAGAGGTCACTTGATCCACTAAGCTACGTGGAATTCCCCTAGAGTTTATGGCAAATTTTTTATCTCCTTGAGAGCTGCTGCCAATATTTTGTTCCCCCTTTTAGCAGAGTGAAGGAGAGCCAGTCAGGGGGCGTCTCGAGCGTGTTGCTGAGAGGGCGCATTGTTAAGTAGGGGCCTCACTTGTCCCTCCTCTGTGTTCTTTTTCATCACTGGCTGGGAAATCCTCGTGCCTCCACAGAGGCAGAGGCTGACTCAGACTCCTAGGACGAAGTAAAACTTGGTTCCCTGGGCAGTACAACCGGACTGACTCAGAAGCCGAGGGTCTAACAGTTGCAGGAAGAAAAACAAACCAAATTTCAGTACCCTTGATCCTGTATCGACTTATGGGTGCTTTCCAGGGAACAGAGGTGCTGTGATAAAAAGCAACAGGTGGTCACATATTCACAGAGTTGCCTGTGAAAAGCTAAGCGCCATGCCCAGGGGAAACAGGCCTGCTCTACTGGAGTGTGCCAGATCCAGAAGGAGACCTCTCGGGGGAAATGGAGTATCCACTCCTCCTCTGTGTCCGTGACGGGTCTCCGGGCTGTTCTAGGAGGTCAAGGGTGCCGACCTGAGTATGTGTTGCTCATTTTCTCCAGACCTTTCTTTTCTATGTCACCACATCAGAGGGCTTCTCTGTTCACGTCTATAACCATTCCGGGTTAACATCCGTATTCCCATGAGCAACTGGAAGGCAAACCAAATACATGTAGAATCTCTAGTCAAAGCAAAGTTTAATTAAAAAGCATAACAGAACGCTGCCATCTCACCTAGCTAACCCCAGCGTGTCAGAAAAGACCGCAGGATCAAGGCACGCTGCCTGGGCTGCTGAGTCAACAGCAGGAAAGAGCTTCTCATGCTGAGCAGGCAGGCGAGGGCCCCATTAAATCGAGGCTGGCTTTTCTCACCTACCCACGATCACTGTGATGTCCCTCCAGCTGAAGCAGAGTAATCGTTTCTAGTGAAGCATGGCTCCTTGGCTTCCACATTCATTCACTTATTTGTTCTGACCCAAACATCTCTTTAGTACCCACTTGTACTTCAGTGGTTTTCAAGGTCGTGCCTCCATCCATTTGTCTGGAATGTATTTATTTTTGAACCTCTACAATGGGCAGAGGACTGTCATTGGTACTAGGTATATGAGACATAGTTCATAACACAAAACATTGATAGTCCAGTTAGTAATGCGTAGTCTAGTCACTCATCCAATCACGTTCCTTTGATAAATGTTTGGTGAAGCCCTACTGTGTGCCAGGAGCTATGTGTTAGGCACTGGGCCAAACACCTTCATCCCACCTTCTCTACCTTCTTAATGCAGGATATCACACATACACCACCACCACTGCCAAGCAGGGGACCGAAAAAACCCAGCAACTTTTTGGGTTTTGCGTGTGAGTATTTGTGTGATCATTTTAGGTGGAGAGGAGCGTGGGCGTCAGGTTGGTGGGCACGGTCACTGAGTTAGTATTCCTGCAAGCAGACATTGGCTACATTCGGAGTAAGATCTAAGACGGCAGACCGCAGAGGCCAGCACAGAGTGAGCCTCCGAGCCCTGACTGCTGTGCAGCTGCGGGGTAAGCGGCGGCGCACAGGTGCCCGGGGCTCAGGCGGAGGCCTGCCAAGGACAGCACGGAAGAGGTGCTGCGCCCAGGGCACTTCTGGTCCCTGATTCCGAGTCTCTTTCGGCTCTGGGATTTGATTGCCAACACAATCTCCCTGCACTTTCTAAGTGTTCCAGAAACACTTGTCAGATGAATGATCAGACAGGCATTAAGCCATTTGTTGAAACTTGGGCTCCTGGAAGGTCAAAGCCACACCTCCTTCATCTCTGCTGGTCCCAGGGCCTCCACCCCTTTCCAGGGCTCAGGGAACTGTCCGGAGGCCCTTGTCCTGGAGGCTCTCCACACGCCCTCTCTACCTTCTAGGCAGAAACACCTCCTCAGTACGGGTGGCCACCTGGCAGGTGATCTCGGCAAGGGGAGCATCCTTTAAAGGCGCCTTTAGTCATCTTCTCCTAAACTCCAGGCTTTGTTTTCTTCTCTAATTAGCAAATTGCTGGTCCACCTCTCCCACCACAAGGCCTTATGCACTCAGGGAACAAAAATTTGTTTTGCTATCATCTAGAAAAGCAAAATAGCTATACGAAGAAATTGAGTAATGCTTTCCCAAAGCGAACAGTAGAATCAGTTGCGGGGTTAGCTCTGTTTGGGCTTCTCTAGGCCTGTTCCCCTGCCCACACCGCACCCTAATCATAAAGAGAAGGTGTGATTGCCACTGGAAGCTGAGCGGTCACTGAAGCACTGCAGGTCGGATGCCACCGCCTGGAGAGAGGCTGACAGCAGGGAAATCAGAGCCAGAGGCAGGATCCCGGGGCCAGAGGCCACACCATAATTCATTCAGGGCATCACACTTTGCCAAAGAAGGTTATCAAAGAAGAAAACAGATTGACATTTCATGGCCCTCGGGTTCCCTGTCGGAATGCAAGGCTGGAGGTTAGCCTGGTGGCCTGGCTTTCTCCCCACTGAGGGGGGAGAGTAGAAGCTGAGAATCTGATTCTGTGATAGCACGGGACACGGGGCCTGGTGCGGGGCCGTGCAGGCTGTCTCCCTCCAGCACCACAGCTCAAAACACAGGAATTGTCACACTGTGTGTGAGGGGAGGGCCCGCCTGGCTTCTTCCTCGCAGTGTCACTCAGGGACAGCCCAGGCCTGGCAGAAATAGAAAAAATTTTCTGCCTCAGACCTCAACCTGTTAATTTGGATGAAAATATTGCTGTGTGAACACAGATTCTAAACTCCCCCCACTCTGATATGCCGAGAAACTTCCAGAAGTTTCTTCCAGAAGGCACACAGGACGAGGCCTGAGCCATCAGGGGGCCAGGGAACGTATCAGTTTGTGGGTGAATCTGGAAAGCGATCACAGTGGTAGCAGGAGAGCAGGACCCTTCCAGCAGCAGGAAGAAAGCCCAGTCCCTCGCAGGCTACAGAAATGACTAAGCTTGTTTGCAACCATCTCTAAAATACACCAAGTAACAAAGAAGCCAACATCTTTTTCTGTTGTTGATTGAGAGGAAACTATGGGGAAACATTGCTTCCTCTAGCTTTTACTGTTAATGACCGTCCCTGGGACTTCCGGTGCCACAGCCCCACCATGCCCTGGGAAACCCCCGTGTCACAGTGTAGAAGACTCAGGTCGAAGTGGGTCCAGTTCTCCAGGTGGTTATCCATCCTCTCCGGTCACATCACTAATGCATCGTTTCAGCACAAATTCAATCAATGTGGCACAGATTCAAGGAAGAAAGGCAGTCTCCTGAAAACGATTGTGGTGAAGGCTTCCTCCTCTGCAGGGTGTGGCTCTGGCAGAGTCTCTCCTCCACTGGGTCTCAGAAGTGCTCCTCAGACTGGTAGTATCAGCATCACCGGGGAACTGGCTGGAAAAGCAGACTCTTGGGCCCAGCCCAGACCTACTGAATCAGAAACACTGGATGTGAAGCCCCACAGTCTGTGTTTTCATAACCCCTCCAGGTGCCCAGTGCACACTAACATTTGAGAATCAATACTCTACAGTGCATTAAGGAATCCGGGCCCCAGTCCCAGCCAGGTAGCTCAGCTGGAGAGAGTGGCATCCTGATACACCAAGGCCGCAGGTTTGTTCCCAAGTCAGAGCACAGACAAGAATCAGCCAGTGAAGGCACTAATAAGTGGAACAACAAATGGAGGTTTCTCTCTCTCTCTCTCTCAAATAAATTTTAAAAGAAAAGAAATCTGGGTCTCACTGTGATATGAAAAGAAATTAAACTCTCAATTTCAATATAGATCTAGAGATACAGATATATATTCTTGGTACTGGCTTCTTGGGCATTTAGATGAGTGTGATGAACAGCAGATGAAACAAGTATTAGCTATCTTCTTAAAGAAGCTGGTTGAAAAGGCGGTAAGGAACTCGGGCTTTGGAGTCAGATTTGCATTTAAATCCACCTGCACGGCTTGCCAGCTGAGCGATATCGGGCAAAGCCGGGTAACCTTTCTGGTCCTCCGTTTATTTCTCCGGTAGGTAAAAGGGGAAGAATGAGAGTACGGAGCTCCTACGGCTAATGCGAGGGTTGAATTAGATAATACACATCTATAGGGTGCTCGGTGAATATTGACTTCCAAGCAACATTAGATCTTGTGGCTTGTTATCTTACTGGGTTCGCCCACGGCGAACAGCACCCAAGAGTCGTGAGATTTTCTCGCTATGAAATGAAGCTTCACAGGCTCTCTCTGGAATCTTTCAGGTTCAGCGTGAGACAATGAATGAGAAAGAGAATGCTAGATTGTGGGGGCTGTTTCGGGAAAGGTAAGGGAGGAGGAGCAAGGCACAGGCATGGGAGAGGGGAAGGCGATGGCAGGGCGGGGGCGCGCGCACGCTGGCCTCCGAGGCTCTGCGGCGGCCGTGGTTTTCCTTGCTCATTGTTATGGCGTCTGGGCAGAGAGGAGCTGCGGAGCCAGACCTCTGAGGCTGTGTGTGGTGAGCCTGCAGGGGCTGGCAGTCGCTGAGGGCGGAAACCGCTGTTTGGGAGCTGCTGGCAGTTTAACTGTTTCTGTTGCTCTCTGCCGAGGACGAGAGAAAGGCAGGAGAGCCAGAACGTTCCACGGTGTGATTCTGTTTGTGGTGAGAGCCTGCTCACCAAGAGCGTCAAACGTTTCTCTGGACCCGTAAACTTATCAAGCTGCTTCTGAAACAAGGGTTTCAGCCAGTTGCATATCCAAACATCAGTTGCCTAGGCTCTTGACTTGGTTCTCTCCAAGTATTTCAAAAGAACCATTTGGCCCACTGCAGAAGCCGTAACTAGCTAGTGGGAGAGACAGCTGCCTGAGGCTTACTGGGTCCCTGCTGCTCACCCAGAATGGTTTCCTCCTGGCGACTCCTATGTGGTGTGACACTTTGACCCTCTGGAACCCAAAGTAACCATTAGCATGTAAATGGCCCCCATTCTCCCCCAGCCTTAGGGGCGCTGGCTTCTATCTCAGGGCTAGGGGTGCATCTCACTCATCCGAGCACTGTTTTCTAAATGAAATACAGCATCCTCCAATGAATGGGCGTGGGAAAACTGTTCCACAGTGAAGCCATGGCTAACAAATCATGTAATAAAATAGTTTGCAGCCACAAAAATAGATGTTTTCAAACAATTTTGATACTCATGATGCAAACCAGAGTGCAATGGCAAGAATCAAAACCTTGTAGAAAGCGATGGACCTGTGAGTGTGGCCCTGGACCAGCAGCGGCCTCGTTACCTGTGAGTTTCATGGAAACGCCAGTCCCAGCCCCCAGCCGGCCCAGCCACCCCGCGCAGACCCACTGCGGCAGGCTCAGGGCATGGGGTCGCAGCAGCGGGCGCTTTAACAGCCAGGTGAATCTGATGTGTGCTGAAGTTTGAGGATCGGTGGTAGAGAGCATAAATCAATGTAAATATGTGAATCATATACATACAGAAAAAATTACACGAAAAAGATGAAGCAGTGCTCCCTGTGATGTAGGATTATGGATGATGTCTTGCTCTTGTTTATCCTTTGTGTTTTTTATATAATCTACTTCTAAAGTGAGCATAGCTTGCCATATTTATTGTTACCCCATGTTTCCAATACACGTGTATTGTATCAGTTCATATCCTACTAACATTCTCTTGAAGACCTCATTCTTCACGCACCTTCAATGCCCTCCTGTTTTTAATTCTTTCACGTCCGTCCCCCCCATTCTCTCTGCTGGAGCTCCTCAGCCTCGCTGCTTGTTTACCAACTTCCCACCCCTCACTCCGGAAGCCCCTGCTGTGAATAATAGAATTTTGGGAACTGTCAAAATTCTCTCTGTTTGGTTTGTCATAAGTGAACGAGTAGTCGAGTTTTTTAAAGCATGGCATTTCCTTTTGGATATATGTAGATGTCAATGTATTTTCATGCATCAGTAACAATTTTAGCTTCTGCATGCATTTTCATGCACAACTTATATTTTGTTTGGATTTTTTTTTACTACATTTACTCAAAACTTTTTTAACAAAACTTGACCCTCCTAATTTCAAGGATTCATTTACAAAGTAAGCAGAGATAGTGAATTTGCATGTATACAGGAGGGTTAAGTTCTAAAATCATCGAATAAGGTAAATGTCATGTATGTTCAGAATTAGTCCACCTCAGTAATGCCGGCATAATCTGTTGTTCCTCCAGCCGCAGAACAGGCTGCACCTGACTACCAGCTGACAGAGTTAGGGGCTGTGTTATGTAAAAATGTACACCTTGCATTGTTAGAATCACTAGAACCGTAAGAGGTTCTAAACCAGAACCAGCAGAGAGAATAACAGACTCCTCCAGGGGGGTCCAGCCTGTGGCCTGTGGGGCGCACGCAGCCTAGGGTGGCTGTGAATGTGGCCCAACACAAAATCATAAATTTACTTAAAACATTATGGGAGTTTTTGTGTGTGATGACGTGTCGCAATGTATTTAATGTGTGGCCCAAGACAACCCTTCTTCTCCCAGTGTGGCCCAGAGATGCCAAAAGGTCGGACACCCCTGTGGACAATGCAGATGAAGTTGCCTGAACTACTGAGTTATTTTGGGGGCTTCATATTCTTTGCTTTGGTGGATGCTACATAATTGCATCTGCCCGATTGGTGGGGCGAGTGTGTTTGGTGCGACTCCCCTGCCCTTCAGCAACACCTGCTGCTGTGCCCGGGATGCCCTTCCCTCATGGCCCTGCCCGGGATGTTCTCCAGGCAGGAAGGACTCTGCCCTCTCCCCAGGCATTCAGATTTTACTTATCCTTTAAAACCTTCTGCAAAAGCTGCCTCCCTACACAAAACCTTTCTAATCTCACTAGAAAGTAATCCCTCCACCCTTCTGAATGTCTCTGGGACATTTATCACTCTTTATTATGTTTACATTTGAATATGCCTTAGCTTGCTGGGGAGACTCCAGGGTTCTTGAAGGCAGTCTCCAAGTGTCTTTAACATCGGTCTGACTTTGAATCCTAGATCTGCCCTTCCTAACCAATTACAAGTAAATTCTAAATCCCTCCGTGCCTGCCTTGTGTTCTGTCAAATGGAGACAGTCATAGTACCAACCTCTTAGAATTCAAGCCAGCATTAAGTGAGTGGCTGCACGGTAAGGGGCTGGCACAAAATACCGCATGTAGTGAACCCCAATGAATGGTAGCTCCTTTTATTTTTATGCTCCATTGGAGTATATTTGTGTTCCGTAAGCATTTGTTTATTGAATGTGTAGATGAATCAATACCATAGCTGAGTTCATAAACACCCTTCTGAGTTCGCAGAGCCCGATGGGGAGTTCATCCTTGCTGTCTGTGTGAGAGTCTATGGAGAACATAATAAATCCTGATTCTCTCTTATTCTCCAGGTGGGGGTGCGGTGCCTATGGGTGAATTTTCTGTCTTGGGGAAGCTACCACCAACCATGTAGTTCAGACCTCATCAAGCTCCATGTTTTAACCCAGGAAAACGGGAATCAGAGTGCTGAACTGTGGTTCTGCCTGGCTACCGGGACTTGGGGTGGAGGTGGCCTTTAGGGAGAAATTTCATCAGCAGGGTCTATTGGGGGTAACCTGAAGAATGAGTGCGGAGGCGGGGGGTGGGGGGGCTCACAGATTAGCATACTCCACTCCCACAGCCTCCAATTGTGCCGTGCTGTAGCCATCGCTCGGTGAGGGCACAGGGCAAAACCAGCTGCTTTTTGGGTTTGTCAAGCATCTCAAGTTATTTCTCAGGAGTTGGGGTTTGGCAAAGCCTGAAACCCACATTGCCAAGTCCTTCTTTCCCCCTTAATTTTTAAGCCCATGTGTATTTTAAGGGAAATTTAATCCGTATGTTTCTGTTTCCTTTACACTTAACTCATAAAAATGGTTTGTCAGAGCAATTTGATGTCCCGAAAATCTTTGGAGCCTTTATAATGATATTTTTTAACCTTTCTCCCCTCCCTTAGACACAGGAAATTGTGTTGTGTATGTGTGTGTTTTTTTAAAGAAAATGAATCAAACCAAAAGTCTCAAGGTCACTATCAATGGGTCAGACACATGAACTCAAGAAGCTGTGTTTTGGCGACAATGGCATCTCCCACAGCCGCTCCTGCAGGGCTCCGACGGTAGGAGTGACTCGGGTGTCCCCCCATGCAGGCAGATGGCAGCACATTGTGGTACAGCCCTCAGATATGTGATTGTTTGCCCCCCAGACTGAGAGTCTCCCCTCTGAGCGTCTGTGTTGGGAGATCTGCTCCTTAGAATTTGGGTCCCTCCACCTTAGTCAAATCCTGACATTCAGCACCTGAAGTTCATGTACACAAGAAATGTATAAGAACTGAGACTACAGATTCTAATATACAGTCCTCTAATCTAGTTTTCATCATCATCCCCAGAGAAAAAACAGAACAGGAGTCAGCAAGCCTGTGTTAACTGCCATAGAAAGTGTTCTCGCAATGCTTTGTAAAAATGGCATTCCTCCCAAAGTAGTGAGTTTGCTGTCTCGGGAAGGATTCACACAATCCCCAGGTGTCCACGGAGCAGGCAGAAGCAAGTCTGTGCATCTGTGCTATGTCTCAGCCAGAGGAGGGAATATCAGACCCAGGCTGGTGGCCATGCCACCTCTTCTACCATCAAGCGGACTTCAGCTCTGGCCGGGCGCCTTGCCGGCAGCACGCCTGCTGACAGACTGGACTGGGTCTTTCTGGGCATGGAGGGTCACAGAGTCTCACAGTGTGTGGCATGTAATAGTTTGAGTCAGATCAACCAGCATGGCTCGGTTGAACCCAAAGTGATTTAAAATCATTTGGTCGGCTTATCCCATCCCATTTCCACGAAACAGCATTAGAACTCTGTTAACAACAGCTTGGGCTGAAGCTTTCTCCACTGGAGAGACCAAAAAGCCCTCATTCCCCAAAACAAAGTTGCATATACGAAGTCCAGTCTAAGGATGTGCCGATGGCTCCGCCATTCTGCAGTGGGGATGGTGCGGAAGAGCTGGACTCGCCGGGTGACAGAGACTCGGGGCTTTGCGGGGTTTCCATCACTAAGCGTAAGGTCGAGATGAAATTCTGGACCAGGATGGCTGAACGAAGGGCCAAAAATGGGCATTTCTGTAGAACACAAACATCAAACCAGGGACGTGAGACCGCATATTGCTTTTATTTGGGGTCTCGGATGAGGACACAGTGGCCAGTTTTGGAAAGTCCAGGAGTCCATGGGGCCTGATGGATGCCAAGGACTCACACGATAAGTCCTGGGCGAGCGCACTAGTCAGAAACTGACGACTCTTCAACAGTCTGGGCAGGGGCCACGGGGTGGAAATGTGCTCTCCATTTCAACTGCTTGAGCCAGGCCCTGGACCAAATGCCTGTGTCGCCTTACTGAATTCACGTTAATTTTATAAGCTAAGTGTCATTAGCCCCATTTTACAGATGAGGAAACTGGGGCTCCTAAGGTCACTGACCAGGGACATTAAGTAACTTGTCCAAGCTTGCACAGTTCATGCAAGTGCTGGAATTCAAACACCAATCTGTTACACTCCACAGGCCATGCTCTTCCTGTAAAAGAAAAACATCTCTGTTTGATTACAAAATTATTCAGATTAGTAGTAACCTAGTCAAACAACAGGAATAGAATACTGAGTTTAAGTCCCCCATAACCCCACCCCTCCCAATAGCTAATGTAAATAGCATAGAGTATATATATTTCTATCTTTTCTATGTATCTACTCCCAAACCTAGAGATGTGTGTTTATTTTTACACCAAAAATTAAAATTGTCCTAGAACTTGCTTTTTAAAATGTCTTGAGTGTCTTTCTGTATCAACAATAAGGATCTACCAGGTTCTTTTTAATAGCTGCATAGTACTTCATCCTAAGGGTTGTCATGCTTTATTTAAATCTATTGAATAGCTGGACTAATTCCAACTTTTGGCGACTGAAACACGAGTGACACGAAATGTGCACTGTTTGTTCAGGTGCTGTCGCTCATTCGTGGATGGACAACCACAGGGCGATGTCCTAGGAATGGGTGTATTGGGCAAAATAATACAGAACCCACGCTATGTCTACTATGTAAGGTGCTTCCTTAGACCCTCTTTGGCTTTCTAGTTCCTCTAATTTCTGAGTAAGTTGAATACCAATTTTGAGACAAGTAACTTGGCCTTTCCCTTGGACTTCATTACCAGGGAATCCGAGAGCCAACGAGTTCACTAGATTTGAGGGCCAACCAGCACAGTCAGTCCCATGCTAAGGCAGAACAGATAGTGGATTTCTGGAAAAGTCTTTTTCTTCAGTGTAACATTGAGTAACTACGTACTGATTTTTGCTTTTGTGAAAAGCTCTGCACTAGGTCCTGCTTAAGCAGGGGTAAGTTGGGGACATACCTCCAGGCTACTGGAGCAAGTGGCCTGTACAAGGTCCATCTGCCACTCAGCACGAGGCTGCTGAGGTTGATTCACTCACGTTGATATGTGTCTCCACAGTTCATCTCTTTTTCTTGTTGAGTCATATTCCACTGGATGACTGTAAGTTACTGATTTGGTACCCATCGGTGACATTTGGACTGTTTCCAGATTGGCCTTTGTGACCAAAGCTGCTATAAATACTCCTGTCTTTTGGATAAGACCTGAGATAGAATTCTGAGTTGGAAGGTACATTATATTTAATTTTGTAAGAAACTGCCAAATGGTTCTCCAAAGTTATTACACCATTTTACGCCCCTCATCAATGATCTACGTGCTGTCATTCCACATCCCTGCCAGCATTTGGTACTAGCCTCTCTAGTGGATGTAAACTGGCATCTTGTCATGGTTTTATTCTGTAATTCTCTGAAGACTATTCAAGTCGAGCACCTTTTAATGTGCTTGATGGCCATTTATAAATCTTCTGTCGTGATGTGTTTATTCAAGTCTTTTGCAGAGTGACAACATATTAATTCCATTTTATAGATAAGAAAATTGAGATGCAGGAGTCAAGTGATTTGCCAAAGATTCAAAGCTACCAAGTAGCAAATCCAAGTCTTTTATTCACATCCCCTGAATCCGACTGGTCTTTCATTTCCAGCACCCTGGACTCTTCCTTGCAGTGGGTCCCAACTTCAGCTTCCCCGTCTGTAACGTTCTACAGGACCCTGAACCTCCTGGCTTATCAGACAAGGGTGAGATCGAAAACTATAGATGTGGAGAAAGAAATCTGGTAATGGTTTTAGGTTCCCTGAAAACATCAGCGACTCTTTCTCAAACAGAACTCGAAACCATTTCCCTCCAGCCCCGGGGTCCTCGTGTGAGGCCCCACGCCATCTCAGACGGGATCCACTCTCACGCTCGGCGGCTCCGCGCTGCCAAGCTCGAAATAAACTGTTCTTGTTCAAGGGCAAATGTGTTTCTCTGAACGGCGTGTAACTCCCTTCAGCCTATTTGGTTTTAATTCAATCAGTTAAAATAACCACAGTTTCTCCTGTCCGTACGCCACATCGCACTAAATTAATATTTGGTTGATGAAGTGTAAATGCTCCTAAGTGCTGGGCTTTCTCTCATGTATCTGGAGGAGATGATGAATATATAGTGTGTGTTTGGTGATTTTCCCCCCCGAGGCTGAGAAGTAAATGTATTTTGGAGGTGGACTGTCATGGAAAAATCCCTCCTTTTCCTTGATGCTGAAGGTAAGTCACTGAAAGAGCCGTGAGTGAGAATGAATAACCAGCTCTGACTGTGCCTGATGCACAGAGCTTGCGTGTTGAGAATCTGAGAACCAAGCGAAATGTGTGACCTCCCTTTAGAATCAGGGGGAGCCTGTCCTGGCTGGACGGGCAGCCCAGACGGAAGGCGCCTGTTGCAGTCCTTTTAATCCTCTCTGAGCGAAGTCTTGGATTCCACCCCCCAACTTCAAATAATGAATGAAGTGAATAAGCCATTGAGCTTCTAATTCCATTCAGTGCCTCCGCTCTCCTGCGAGGTGCATCCGGTAGGTCTGACAATGCTGTGGCAGAATTACACTGAGTACTTGGCATACGCAGTTCTTGAAAAAGCTCTGCCGAGCTGTCTTAAGAAGTGGCCAGAGCACCCCATTCAGCCCCTCCCCTGCCTGCTTTCTTGGGAGCTGGGTGTCTGGGGCAGAGTGAAGAAAGGGAAGCAGGGCAGAAGTCTGGGGACAGAAGAGCTGGGCCCGAAATAAAAGGGCCGTGCCAGCGTCTGTGAGAAGGAGAACAGAATAATAGGGACGAGGCTTGGATTCAGCGGGACGGACGTTTAAAGCCTTCTTGAAAAGTATTACAACTTCTTGAACTTCCTTTTTATTCCTCCCTCTGTTTCTCTTTGTTCCCCAATTCACTGAATGCCCGGCGCTGCTGTGCACTGAAGGTCAGATGCCCCTGACGTTTGTACAGCAAACTTGACCTGGCATTTTCAGGAGGAAGGGAAGAAACCTTCCCTTCAGCTGAGGGCCATTCTAATGGTAAAGTGGCGTTCACAGGTCAGTGTTTAAGTGGCAGCAGAGACGGCCTTTCCAGGTTGGAGTCCTGTCACACAGCTACAGGTCTCCATTGCTGTGTTTCAATGTGCAAACACGAGGAGCTTCCTCGCCCGCCCTCTGCCTGAGTGTACTGAATTCTCACTGTGACTAATTACAAGGAATTCTCTCTTCTGTATTAAGAAGTGATGTTACAGAGCTGAACCAGTGGTCAAATCAGGGAGGTATTTCTTGTGGGGGTGGGAAGGTGAGCAATTTGGCAGGAGGCCAGACCCCAAGCCAGCCACGCCAATGCCGTCTAGGGAATGCTCGGGCTGCCGTGTACATGGAAAAAGAAAACCTGAAAAAGAGGGAAGACCTCTTCAGAGATTTATCTATCAGTTAACCGATGACGACGGAACCCTTCCTGAAATCTGGTCTTGCGGCCTAAAACTTAGCTTATCCTGCACTCAAACTCCAAACAGTAATCTTCCTCAGAGACTTTATGAAAATTCAACTGGGCCAGCACCCCGGAGAAAAAGGTAATAAGGATGGATGGAAGGAGGAGAATTTTATCCATGGCTTGACTGACCGCCAAAACCACCCAGGTGAGTCACGCCAATCACTCGCTGCCCGCCCAGTGGGGCCACCTGGGTAATCAGAGGAGCAGTGCTCCCCCTGGAGCAATACGGTGTGTAAAAAGCATCAGTCCCACCAACAAAAACACCATGTCAGCTTTATCCAAAGAAAACTCAAATCGATACTGGAGTCTATTAATGAGTGAGCCATGTCTACATTAGTTTTTTGTTTTTGGCTTTTAAAGCAGACATTCCTGTTTAAAGCAGATTTCAGTGCACTCTAGGGAAAGACAGGTCACACATATTGATTCTGAAGTATCAGAAATTTCCAAAATAAACCAAGCAGGTGGGTAGAAATAAGGCATTTTGTCTTGGTGGCAAATATATATCCTTTTCTGAGCTAAGTGCTCTACTAGCCGTCTGATAGCACGACATGTCAGAGCCAGAAGTGGCCTCGAAGATCTGGTCTGACCCCCGCCATCAACAGGAGAGAAAGCCAAAAGTGCTTTTTTTAAAAAATCCGGGAGAATCTTTGAGAAGATTCCAGGTGGTCAACAGATACTCCATGTCACCTGCTCAGACCCTGCTGGCAGAGAGGATCGACTCAGCGCCCAGCTTGTCTTTGACTCAGGGAAGGTGTAAACCCCACCCACGGAGTTCAAGCTTTCTTGCTGAGCAACTGCTTTTTCTGAAGTTAACCAAGGCCAAGGAAGCCCATTGTGAAATGTTTGTTTGGAGGCCCAGAACCTGAACTCCCCTTGCTTGTCATGGTCACTTTTTTTTTAAGATGACAGACCTGAGCTGCAGGAGAGGAGAGACCCCAGCCATGCCAGGAATAAGAGGATGCCCTTTTCTGGCGTGTTGTTTTCCCTGTGCTTCTAAGGCACCGGGTGTATCACCCAGGATGAGGACAGGACTGCGAGCGTGGCAAACAATATGACAAGTTTCCTTCCTGGTGTGTCCCTGAGTGGCCAGCACAGTCAACACATAATTAGACTATCCACATTTGCACAGTTGCTGCTGACAACTTCATCAGTCCTGTGATATTCAGCTGGGTAATTCACTTCCCGAGCATGGCAATCTCTCCTGATATGCCTGGCGGGTTGAATGTGATTTTGTAAGCTTTTGAAGATGAATGTCTCCCTTTGTGCTTAACTTTGCCCTAATATGGGAAACAATGACAGCTACCGTTAGGAAACAACATTGTAGTGCTTGACTTTAGGGTGCAGGTTGGGTCTCCAAACCACAAAGGCAGGAAACATTAGTAATTGCAATGACACTCTCGATGTGGGTCACTTAATGTCCCTTGTAATGGCGTTTTTGTCTGCCTCTGCATTTAACCTTCATATGGCCAGGGCATTCCACAAAATAAGGTGGCCTTTCCAAGCACATAAAATCAGTGAATTGATGGTTCCAGGGGTGGGGTGGACTTTGACAATGCTGCCCTGAAATGGGAGAACCAGATGAGAAGCAAGCCATGTGACCCTTGTGTAGTGCCCAACATGCAAGCTGCAAGTTTCCTTTAAACCTGGGGACCAAAGTAAAAGATACATTCCTCTAAGTTCTCTTTAATTCCCATAAGTATGGCGAGTAAGTAGTTATACTAATTTAAAGCGTATATGTATCGAACATCATCCACTGCGCAGGGACCCTGATCCCTGAGCTGCAAGGCACAGTCCAAAGAGCCCTGCCCTCACATCACCTGAGCCCAGCAAGGAGAGCACAGCCCCAAGCAACTCTACGGAAGCTGGGCGGCGCTGGGAGCACTAACACAGTTACCGACACCACAGGGAGAGAAGACACTCGTTCTGTCTGGGAGCATAAAAGAGACTGTTAATATGCAATCTCCGAAGCCGGCCTCCTTCACCCACCAGCCAATCCAAATTCTCTTGAGTGTCCTAAGGATCTTATTCGAGTCCATTGCTTAGTTCTGAGAAGTAGGACTCCCCACCTTACCTGATTCTGAGTGCTTCTTGGTTGTCAATGGAAAGGACCAGTTCCAAGTACCAAGCATCCCAAATGAAAAGGGAGGTCAACATTAAGATAGGTCTCAGAATCTCTCAGCTTATCCTTTTATCTCCCACTGCATCTGTTTCCTTGATTTTATAAAAGTGGATCCTACTAGACAGACTCTTTCTTATTGGCAGCAAGAAAACAGAGACAGATTCTGTGCGAATATGTTTAACTACAGATATTTTCGGTATTAAAATTTTCTTTACAAATAAAGAGGACAGCGGAAAAGAAAGAATCAGCCTAAAATTCAGCAGTCATTCACCCTTCAGTGTTGTAACTCACCAGCTGGACCACTGTGACTTGCGTATTGGATGCTTGCTTCCTTCATGGACTTCAGCTTCCACGCTTCCTGCGAAGCAGGAAGGTGAAGGTTCCCACGGTTGGATGGCTGCACGCACACAGAGTCTGACACTCTGCTGAAGCCACGCAGTTGGCCAGCTGCATTACTGCCCCGATCTGGGTAACCCTTTCTCTCAATCGTGCATCTGTGAATTCTCAAATCCCAGGGCATGTGCAATTTCACGTTTAAGTTATCTGAGAATTCTGACTTTTGTAAAGTGAAGATGCAAAGGTCCGCTTGGGCTTTGAGATGCAAACAAAAGACCTCCCCAGGAAAACGGCCGAAAGGAGTGTCGCAGATGCAGAGGGCTCCAACACCTCCGTGCTGGCTCATCGTCCTGCCCCACCACCCCCTCGTTCGGTCCCATTCTCGCTGCACAGAGAAATGGTCAGGATCCAGTTAGCCACCCATTTATTGCAAAAGCTCTTCTTTATGGGAAACTCCAGCACATCGAAGAATGCAGATGGCCTTGGGGGTGGCTGTAAGAAGTGACCTGTGCTAATTCCTCTTGGAGAGATTTAGGTGAATGCTGCCACCTATTGATAGGTGAAGTACATGCCACAAATTCCTACTTGGACCTGACATTGTGCTAATGCTTATCAGAGCAGATCTCATTAATGTGTTGGCCAAAACATATTAATAGTCCTAAGTTCATAGTTCTTCATATGTTTGTAGTAAAAAATAAATGTTATACTAATTTATAACAACTCACAAACTGTATTTCTGGTAACAGGCAAAGGAGCGAGCTACACATGCCGTGAGCTGTGCAGACGAGAGATCTGGGTGTAAGTCCCGGCTCAGCGCTTCCGTGCTGCAACAAGCACCTCCAACAAGTTAACGAGTCTCTCTGCACCTTAGTTCCCTTGGCGACAGAAAGCGGATAACCCTCTCTGTGGGGTGTGAGAGGATTGATATTGCTGCTTGGCACACAGGAGGTGTTTAATAAGCAACATTTGTTATTATTTTCCACAGTGCTATTAAAAGTAACTATCTGTGATGTAATGATCGGTGGTGATACGACAAACCACAGCACTATCAGACTGGTGAACTGTTCCCCACTGGCTATCACTATCGGACTCCAGGGAACTGTTCTGCACTGTTCAGCGCTGCTCAGTACCCCTCAGCAATACTACTTGTCTCATACAGTCGCTCTGACACCCCAAATTAGGACACTGTGAACACAAATATAGAACTTTAAGTGTGCCAATTGAGAAAATGAGGATAAATGGGCTTCATTACCAAACGTCTCCTGACTGCCCCAGAGGATATATGGGGCTGAGCAGATAAAGAATTATGATAAAACTTCGGAGCTGTGGATAAATGGGGCTTTGTGACCTGCTGGATAAGGTTGAGACTTAGAGCCAGACCTAGGAGGTTCACATTCCTTCCTCGGCATGGTGTGGGGGATCCTGGGCTCACCCAGACAATAGGGGATTCATAGCTGGAGAATTCTAATGATGACTGAAAGGAGGGTGGCAGGCAGAACAAGAAGACTTTTCAGAAACAGGGACCCTGATTATCACATCGGTGCTGCAACCCGGCGAGAGGCTGCTGAGAGGCGGTGTGAGGCCGTTCTTGGAAAGCCGTCAGTGGACTGTTTGTAACCTCCTTAAGAGAATTCCATTTCTCAAAAACGCAACGCTGGAAAATCTCACATGATTCCTTCGGATAAACACTCTGTCATCAAATCACACTGGAAGTCATGCAAACCCTATCTTTCTGAAGAGAGTCTTTCTGAGTGTCATGAGTCCAGTCTCCAAGACTTAGAGAAGGAGAAAAAAACAAAAAAACAAAAGAGAGTTTCTCAGGTTATTTTGGGACCTTCACTTTTAGTTTGAAAGGTCAACTGGTGCTTTAAACAAAATAATCAAGAAATGCCATGCCTACGAACAGTCTGCACCTTTTGAAAAGGTCTGCTTTCGGATTGAATAGCCAACGCCGTCCCCCACCCCTTTTGCTTTTTCTCTTTAGGGCTTAGAAACGGAGAGGGAGGAGGAGGAAGAGTTTCACATTCAATACTAACAACTTCGCACATAATAAGCATGTTCAGATACACCCTGGGGTGTTAGTTTTCTTTTCCTATTTTTTTGTCTCCTTTTTAGCAGCTTTCGATAAGTAGCACATTTTATTTTTGAGAAAAGAATCGGAGCGGGTATTGAGCAGCCGCACCCTAAGGAAGGTCAGGAGATTAGGGAGCGGAAGTAGGCTGGCCAGACTCCGCCGACCACAGTAAGGGACTGCCGCTCTCTTCCCATAATTTAATTTTGAGGCTCCAATGAAAAGGTACCTCTAAAAAAAAATTTGCTGAAAAAAAGTGAAAAATTGTTAGAAAATGGTCATCAAAAAGTGATCAATTTAAATTTATGTCTTACAAACAAACCACACGGAACTAACCACAGGGCAGACCTGCATTTGCAATGATATATGGACAGGCTCAAAATACGGGCGTGATTTTGCAGGAGAGAACGAACATTAGTAGCTTCTCACATTGGTGGGCTTTGGCCTAATTTCATGAGTATTCTGAAATTCTAAATATTGCACTTCACAAATCAGGGAACAGTAAAATAAAAGGAACCTTTGAATTTAACTGGCCCAACTCCCTCACGCTGGAAGCAGGAGAACTGAGGCCTCGTGGCAGTAACTCGCCCAAGGTCACACAGCTGGAGAGGAGCCGCGTGAGGACTCAAGCTCAAACTGTCCCTCTCCACGGCAAACCGGGGTTCTTTCCCTAAGCTAAAGAACTCTGAGACGAGAAGCCAAAACCTGCACATCTCACCCAGGAGCCCCCCTTCCAAGGAAGCTGGGCCCATGCCCCCACAAGTGGCTCTGCACATTGCCTGAGGTGGTTCATCTGTCACACCTGGGATCACACCTGGAATCACACCTGGGATCACACCTGGAATCACACCTGGAATGACCTCTTTAGCTGCTACTAAATGGCTTCTTCCAAACAGATTATGTTTCCAAGGACCCAATCTCCTGCTCTTTTCTCTGTCTTCAAAAGGTACGCAGGGCATGCCGTGAATGCCCGAATGGTCTCTATGTCTGTGTACTGGGGTCACCTGCCATCATGCAGGTTCAAATCTTACAAGTCAGCTTCTTTTTCATTCGCTCTCATTTCCTCCCCTGCTCACTCACCTGTACCACTGACTACCTCCCTTGTTCGACTCCTAATTCACACTTCGCAGGCCCTCCCCATCAGGGTCTTCCTGCTTCCAGGTTCTCCCCACTCCAGTCCCTGGTCCACAGTGGCGAGGCCAGAGAGATCTTAATCAGCTCTGCTGACATTCTCCTGCTCAAGTCCCCATCACCTGCAGAATAAAGTCCAAACTCTTTAACCTAACATTCGAGCACTCCCCAGTCTAACCCTTGCCTACTTTTGGAATCTAAATCCCAGTAGATGCCCCTCACCACTTGCCAAATATTCCAAGAACTCTCTTCTCTTCAACCCCTAGAGGTCTTCCTTCCTCCACATCCAGTTCAAATGCAACCGGCCATGTGAATCTTTCCTGACCATCCCAGAAGGAAGAAATAATTCTTTTGTCCTCCCTCAGCACGTTGCTCATACCTTTTTATGGCACGTTATTTAATTCTGCCCTGTATTATAAGCTGCACCTCTTTCACTACACAGCTCTCTTTTATCTTTGAAAAGATGCCTGGTCCATCTTTGTGCCCCCTCCTCACCACTGTGCTTCATCAAATGCTTTGCATATGGTAAGTGCTTTTCTTTCTTAATATTTACTGAGCACTTACTACCTGCAAGACACAAACTGTAAGGGCAGAAGGAGGAAGATGCAAAATAATTAAAATGCAATCCTTCTCTTCCAAAGAGCTTTAATCAGTGAGGCATGTTCACCAATAACCCAAGCAAGTGAACTAAGTGTGGGGGTGGAACTGGGTGGAGCGCAAGCGCTGAGTATGGAACAAACATTCTCAGTGTTCCCACCGAGAGCACTGGTGTTATGATGTGGAGGGTGGGGCGCTGGGGGAGGGGCGGAGGGAAAGAAAAGGCGAGGCTGCCGTTAAATCCTGTCTCTGCACTGTGGTCATTATTAAGAGTCCTGTCTAGGTCTGGCTGATCCAACCCACCTTTCCCCTAATACCAGAGTAATCTTCCTAAAGCAAGCCTCATTCAGGTCATTTAACTCCCTGTTCAAATGTTTGCTGTTGAAGGAATCAAGCATCAGATAATAGCAGGCTTATGCCAGGAATTATGGAGAATATCAGCTTATAGAGATGAGACAAACTCCAGGAAGCAGCTGGGGAACAAAAAGCATGAACATGCTGTCGGAGTGCTGGGAGGAGGGGACCAGAAGTGTGTCATCCATGTGGTTCATCAAGAAGGAGTAATGAGGCAAACAAGCCTTCAGTGGATGGCCACTTGGCAAGAAAACTCAGATGTACTAAGTGAACTTCAGGGTTCCTTTCAGGCTCCATTTAGTCTTTGAGATGGTTTATTCATTCATTCAACAAATACACGCTAAGCACTTCAATAAAACATTTGTTAAATATTTATTGAATGCCTTCTATGTGCCAGGAACTCTGTGAGGCACTGGGAATAGAGCAGCTGAAGAAGAGACATTGCCTGTAAATTCGTACACTATAGTGCGGACGATGTTAAACAAGTGAGCGCAGCAAAGCAACGGCAGAAGGGTTCAAGGTGCTCTGGGATCACAGAGCAGGGAGCGTAGCAGCCCAAAGACTAGAGAAACATCCCCGAGAGGTGATGTTTAAGCCAAGACTCCAAAGCACAGGTGGCAAACACAAGGCCCAAGGGCCGAATCCGGCCCTCCACTGTGCTTTATCTAGCCCACCACCTTGTTTCTACCTGGTGGCAGCACCAAGCTCCTTGCCTCTAGTTAAGGAGTAGTTACATTTACACAGTCCTACAATTACATTCAGCCCCTTGAAGGCGACCTCGAGGCTGATGTGGGCCCCAGTGAAAATGAGTTTGACACCCCTGCTCCAAGGCTATACATGAGTTAGACAAAAGGGGCTGGGTATTCAAGCAGAAGAATCTCATATGCAGAATTCCAGAGTCAAGAGGGTATGGCACGTCCAAGGGATTGAAAGACATTCAAAAAGACAGCATGGAGGGTAGGTAAGAAGGCAGCAAGAAATTAGGCAACAGGTACACGGAGCCAGATTGTGAAGAATTTTGCTAAAGTATGTCAAAGACTTTGTGTCTCATCAGTAGGCTTGGTAACACGAAAGTATCTGGCACAGTGTCTCTAACCTAGCAAGTGCCTAATACTTGTCTGCTGGCGAGTGGACTGACGGAAGCATGGACGAATGAGTGGATACGCTTTGCACGGGATGAGGGGTTATGAAATGAGTCAGACCTTAGCCTTTGCCCCAGGAAGCAATGCCCCTATTATGGGAGGCAGTGTCCCCTTAGGTCTGCATATTGATCATGTGACACAGCCCCGAACCTTAGAAAAGTTACCAAGTCACCTGGCTTACCCCAGCAGGTGGCATTTGAGTAAATCTGCATTAAAGTCTAAGTTTTTCTGCAGATAAGGATAAAGTTTTACCTGGCAATTGTTTAGGCTAAAGCTGAGAAAGTATAGCCTGACTCCTTAATCCCTGATGAAAAACAGTCTTCTGAACCTCAAGAGCATGAATATTCCCAAATTAGATTATTTGTAGCAAAGCTTCCCTGGACAAATGAGTCCCGGTTGGGGGGGGGGGGGAAGCATATTGCAGGGAGATATTTTGCCCTTCGAACAAGAAAGAAAAAGTTGGACAATTGTGAAAAGCTGAATGGAGCCCCTCCTCTGAGTCCAGGTTTCATGAGTCACTCACTGAGCCTTGCCTCCGACCCCACCTCCAGCGCCGCACCTGGCAGGGACCAGTGAGCTGCCAGGTGAGGGGCTGTCTCTAGAAAGGGGGAGATTTTCAGGAATACAGGATGCCATTCCCAGGATTCTACTTAACTACCAGGAAAAAGAAGAACACTCTACCCTCATGTTTACAAGCAAGAGACTTTCTCGTGATTTGCTACAGTCATTCAAAACTGGGGAGTTGATTCGGCTCCAGGTGTAAATAACTAGACCAGAGTCAGTGCCTAGTAGAAGGGTCCAGAACTGTTTCTGAAGTCATCCCAGCAGCTAAGCTTTCATTTGGCAGAGAAAGACAATCTGAATAAAGCTTTAGCAATATTCTTAAAGCTGTTGCTAGGGCTGTATTGCTCTGTGTGCAGAGGGGGTGGAGTGGTATTCATTTGTGCGCTCAATCAGCAATGTCTCCCTAACACAACAAGCAGCCTGTGAAGGTCAATTGCCATTTTATTTCAGAGAGAAACGCGGAAAATGCCTACATAAGCGGTTTTCTAGGAAATCCATTCTGTGTGTCTTTTTAGTCCTGTAAAGCATAGCACTGTGAAAGGGACCAGGTGCACCCAAATGTGGCTCACATGGAGGAGGTGCTGGAATCTTCCTCCTAAGGAGCCTCGGGGTGCCAAGTCCTAGGTCTGCAGATCTTGCTCCGACAAAGTCGAAGCAGGCTGAGCTCCCCGACTGGATTGGGAGCTTCCGTAAGGTGTCCCTCGCTCCTGCTGGGAGCCTGGCAAGGACTGCACAGGTGCCCTGAGGTGAGAGTGCGGCTGCCACCTGTGCGCTTCTAGTCCCGGGCAGCTGTGGGAGTGGGGGTGGTGAGTGGCCCCGGACAGCTATAGATCATTTGCAGTCACAGACTGCCGGGTGGGCTCCTGGATGCCAGACGGTGTTTCTTTCCCGTGGCTGATGCAGTGCAAAGCTAGCCGCTGCCTCGCTGCCCCTCTCCTCCTCCGTGAGTGACAGCCTGTTCCGATTCAGTCTTGTCTGCTGTGAGGCCCCTCGTCCCTGCATTGTTTCTAATGGACCTCACAGATACAGTGAGCTAAAGGCAGGCTGCAGGCATGGCATCCTTTTACTACATGCACGAGAGCCTGGGAAATCACGCCTTCCCGGGGCTGTAGTCCCAAAATACATTTAGTTTCTGAGCCCAGCTGTCTCCCTCTCCCCTTCTCTCCCTGTTCATCATTTGCTCTTTTATTTTGTGTTAAGAGTAGCTTAGTGATCATGGACTTCAGCTCTTGCCTGTAGTGATCCTGTTCGCATTTTATTCTTTACACAGAATAGGAAGGAGGTTCGCTTGCTTTGCGCAGAGGCTGAGCCACAGGAGAAAGCAAAGCCAATGTGATTTATTGAATGAAAGCACTGGACAACTACCAACAACCTGTTCCTCTGCTGCCTCGAACAGCCGAAACTGGTAAGTCAGATTTGTCGTTGTCTTTCTTCACGTGAATGCAGGGCTTTTTTAGTCACTGATTATTTTTCAAGTGTGCATGTGTTGCTGTGGTTTAAAGAATATTAAAATTATGCATCTTCCAAACTTAGCTGCAGGTGGTCTGTGGAGAATGCATGCACGCACACACACACACACAGTCTTGGGCCCACAACACCATACACGCCCCTGGGGGGAGGCAGGATGGGGGTGGGGAAGCCCCGTTTCTGATCACTGAGCTTTTTGTTTGCAGCAAGCTTAAGGACATTGTGTGCTTGCATAACTGATTAGCATTAGCTATGAAAAAGCAATTATTCTTTTGTTGTGGAGATTTTTCTAATCTGGTTCCCAGGTACCTACAAAATACCTGTTGAGTCAGGTAAAGATGGGTCCCATCTTGCGGCTAATCCTGAATACAAACCCAAATATATTGCTGCCTTTAATCCAATCTGTAGCTTGGCTATATGCAGAGTAGAAGGCAGCCTTCTGTCCACCCTGGGTCAGCGTGCCCGTAAGTGACACGGCTGTGATGTTGAGGATACCTGCCAGGGGGACACAGTGAACATGCTGCCTGCAAGCCCTTGCTCGACCCACTGTCTCTTTTGCACCCATGTTCCTTAAATCCTTTCTTTATGCCATGGTCGCTAGTGTGCACAAGGTCGGAAGGGGGATGTTCTAAGTGTCCTGTTGCCGTGCTGGTCACTAGCCCAGCCAGGGATGCTAGAAGTACCACTGGTGATCAAGGCTGTTGTTTCCTATGTTGGGCCCCCAAAGTCCCCATTCTCATTTGATTTCTTCCTTTCCTAAATCAGATGGAAGCCCACTCCATAGAAGGGGAAAGTGAAGGGAGCAAGCTACTGCTTTTGCTACCACCACCACCAAGTCACCTTGGTCTTTTGTTTGCCTGATTATTGCAAGACTTTGTGGCAACATCAGTCCACCTCCAGTGGGCGCAGAGTCCATATACATGTCGTGCATAGTTTCCTGTCTTTGGTGCGCTCTATCTGCAGTGTGTCACTGGCCATTCAGATGAAGCTGTGGCCTTGGGTGCTGACAAAGATGGATGATGTTCGAACAGTGAGCGGTATGCTTCTCTAAATAAAAAATAAGGTTGGGACATCTGAGAGATGGGTGACATTCTTGCCTAGTAGACAGTATCCCCAGACCACGCAATCAAAAGAGCAGGGGCATTCTCCCAGGAGTTGACATTGGAACAGGAAGAAGACGGGATTCCCTGGTGGTTAGAGATGTCAGCATAGCAGTGCCCTTTTGCTGGTTCCCAGACTAAGCCTATGTCTTTGGGAAATTGCCCTATGCCCCCATCCCCATTCCTCCCATTCCTAACTGTTTCAAAGAAAACATGCTAAGCTCAATTAATGTGTCCATGAGCTACATCTTGTTAAAGGGCCCAACAGGTAACCAAGACCACTGCTCACGCGAGTCAATCCAGAGACCACAGGTTAGAAACCCACAGACACACGTGTACGTGGGGACACGCAGCACTCTGAATGAAGCATGAGCACACTTGAGGGATGGGCGGGGGGTAGGGACAGAGCGGAAAATATAAATAGGTCATGTAAATAACTTTTCAGTACTGATCAGTAATAACTGTTTTTCTATCCTCCTGGGCCAGGATATGGAAATTGTAAATGTTTTGAGACAAACATGCAGATATCTGGGGGCAGTTAGTTCAAGAATGAGCAGAATTCATGTATGGAACTTACAACTACTTTGAGTTGCTCAAATTAGCCCCACACCCAAGTACATGGAATTAGCAGATACAAATGTACTATGATTTGAGGAATTCTAGATGGCTCATTTGCTTAAAAAAATATTGTCCCATCTCTAAGATTAAGGTACTTGAAATTCTTTCATCAGGGATTCAGTTAACTACTGCTGTCATTTATAAAGTACAAATACTCTTAGGAGAAAGAATAGTTAAGCTGCTGACGCCTTGCCATAAATGAATACATTAAAATGTTTTCAATTTCAGGAGAAACCCAAAGGATGTTGCATTAATATTACATTAATTCTATTGCTTTTGACTTATTTCATACCCTTCTCCAAGAACTGCCCTCATAATTATTATTTCACTCTTAATGAGGAAATGAAGTAGCCTTGAGGACGAGCTATTTCCTTCTGTTTCCAGAATGCTTGGGTTAGATAATAGCCTTCAGACTTCCTCCAGGCCCTTGAGAGTCAAAGTGGGGAAAGCTGAACACACTCTCTCTCCCCTTCTCCCCATCTCCCCTCTTCCTCCTGAACTCCCTTTCTTTCCTTCAGTTATTGGTGGAACATTATGCATCTGTCAACCAAGCAAAGCTCACAGAAGTTATCCTCAGGTTTCCTGATTCCTTTAGCTGCACCTCTGCCCCATCTGATCACTAGCATAATTTGGTCCTTTTTACTTCTTTTGTTTTTTAAATCTGTCCAGCACTCTCTATCCCTATGTCAAATGCAGTAGGTGGAGTCACAGGGGCTTTTTCAAGAGCTTCACATTTGGTTGTGCCCTGTCACTGGTTCCGCCACACCTACCTCCCCTTCAAACCACCTTCGAGATGCTACCAGAGTAATTCTCAAAGAGTGAGAAGCTCAGATTTTCCTTAAAGTTCTCTGGTGCTTCTGTTTTGTGAACCGGTGGAGGTCTGTATCCATCAAGGCATACAAAGCCCCTGATGGCCTGGCCCCGCTACCTCTCCAGGCCCTTTCCCAGGGTGCACGGACCTACCAGCTACAGAGCGGCATTGGACATCTTCGTGTCCTAACCTAAGACACTATATCTGGCTGCCCTTTTCTGTCCTTCCCGCTAGTTGATTCCTCACCCACTGTGCAAAATCCTACCCAGGGGCCACCTTCTCTAATCCATGTCCCCACACCCCCTTCTCCCATGACCACTTCTGTGACCCATGAAATTAATCACTCACCCCTCTGGGCTATTTCTTTGCCTTAGACATTTGAGAGAGTGTTCAGAGGTTAAGATCTCAGGACTAGACCCCCAGTTCCTGGGTTTGAACCCCAGATCTGGCCTCCAGGAGCACCTCACTTTTTGACTACGTAACATACAGACACCAGCGGCTCTTCCTTCCCAGGCTATAATGGGATTCAGTGAGCTGATACAGACAAAGGCTTTATTCTAGTTTTGGGCTCACAGAGGGTGCCATAGAAATAAAAGCTATTATTATTCCATAATTTTATATATCACACTATTTCATAGCTAGCCTTGAATAGCTGTTTTCCTTTTTAGCCTATGAGCTCCTTGGAGCAAGGCAGGGTGGTCAATTTGTTTGATTTGCTGAGGCCTCCTCCAGGTTAGCAAAGTCCCGTATCCTGGGAGGCCCCTCCGTCCCAGGCAAACCAAGACAGTCTGAGGAATGCTATCCCACTCACCTTTGAGTCCCCAGGGTCTATCACAGGGTACCTGAGTCACGAAATGGTCATCGATAAGGTTTATTGAACTGTAAAATCAGTACTGATTGTCTTTCCACCGTCTTCCTCATAAACATGCTTTCAAAGTTCAAAATAATCAGTCTTCTTCTTGCTGTGAAGTCACAGACTTTTCAAAACTGATCACCGAATAACTGAATACATTATTTTCAAAAAATGCACGGGCACTGGAAAGGATGCTTCCCCCCGTTATATATCATCAGTGTAACAGATTTAGCCACCCGTTAGCAATCAAAGACCTGCTTGTCATGTTAACAGCTGCTGCGAATAGGAAGGGGGGCCACATTTTCTGTTCTGTCTAGCAACAGGCAGGTTGAAGTCTGAAGGTCCCTAGTTCACATCACAGCCTGAAGAGCAATCTTGTCCCAGCCAGAAATGTTGCCTTCACTGAACGTGTCTGTCTACCCAGCTGTCAGAAACGACTAGAGCTCCCATTTCCAATACGCCTTGTCTAGCAACTGCTCCTCACACAAACAGGCTCGGATCTTTTTCCACGGCACAGAGTGATGAGGAAGTCCCCCAAGCTGTCTCCGATGAAACACACTCTGGACGTGCTGGACCACATTATGAGGCAAGATCTTGTCTTTAGAATCAAGGTCTGGAAAGGAGAAGCTGACAGGCAGCCAGGCCATGCTTCCTCAGGCAGAGTAACAGCAGAGTTGCTAAGAGCATGGGCTTAAAAGTCAGAGTTCAAATCCTGCCTCCTCCATTTACCAGCTCTAGGATCTTGGACAAACCACCTCATTTCCCTGGGCCTGTTTCTTGTTTGTAAAATGAGAACACAATAATAGTACTGATTTTCTCAAAGGGTTTTATTACATTTTGTCTTGGCCTGTGCAAACAAAGCCTGAGACAAAGCCAACTGGGAATGTTCTATTGGGTACTGGGAGATACCACCTCAGGGCATCAAGAGGATGGAAAAGGGGACATGAGTCAAGGAAGGAGGGAAAACAACTCTGGGTGGAAATGGTAGTAGCAAGGCTTCACAAGAAAACCCAGATGGGTTTTCACATGTGACTGCTTCCAAGAAGCCCTCAAATCAGTCCAGGGGAGAGGAATGAAGAGGAAATTACCTGCTGGCTGTTTCCAATCTCCTGTCTCTTGTTGGCCCAGCTTTCCCCATTTCCAGATCACGTCAGCCAGCCCTCAGGGAAGCCATGAGTGAAGGACAGCCCCTCTCCATGGGTCTGGTAGGGTCAAAGCTGCTGCAGTGAGTGTCCCAGCAATCAAGATGGAAGCCATGGCAGAAGCCACCCTTCACTTGAGAAGGCTGTGGTATTAGGAGAAAGGATGACAGCAGCAGCTGAGGCTTGCTCTCTGTTACACTTGAGCAAACAGCTGAAGCCCAGGAGAAGGGCAGTTTCAAGGTAAACCTGAGGCAGCTTCACTCTGCACGGTTACCAATGCTATTTTAGACTCAGACTCTGCAGGCCACTGTCACTGCTTCCTTACAGCTGGGCTCGAGGTGTGTTCACAGGCCCTCCAACAGTGTCGCTGAAACCAGGTGGTAATACGTCAAAGAACAAAACTTTTTAATTTTCATAATGTCCAACTTATCAATTCATTTTATGGTTTATGCTTTTGTGCTTCCTCTGAGAACTCATTCAAGTTCACAGAGATTATCTATTTTTTCTAAATTTTATAATTTTAGCTTTTGCAGTTATTTCATTTCAAATTAATTTTTATATACGATGTAAAAGTAGAGGCTGGGGGAGGCTGCATATAGATTTCCCATTGTTCCAGCACTATTTATTGAAAAGATTCTTTTTCCCTATTGAATTACCTTCACACCTCTGTCAAAAATCAACCGATTACATATATGCAGGCTGCCTCTGGGCTCTCTTCTGTCTCATTCACCTAAATGTATAGGGATCTTTGCACCAACATATCACAGGCCTCGATTCCTACATCTTTACAGCAGGTCTTGAAATTAGGTAGTCTAAGTCTCCCAACTTTGTTCTTGTGTTTCAAAGTCATTTTGGCTACAATATTTAGACTATTTCATTTTTATAAAAAATTTTAGAATCACTTGTCAATCTCAAAGAATCCTGCTAGAACTTACATTGGGGTTGCACTGGACCTACAGCTTGATCTGGAAGACCTATCAACAACACTAATTCTAACGATAATGCATGAACAGGGCATATCTCTCTATTTATTTAGGTTTTAAGTTCATTCATTAATGTCATATAGTTTTAAGTGTACATGGCTTGCATATATTTTGTTGTATTTATTCCTAACTGGATTTATTTGATTATTCTACAAAATTTTCATGTCATCTATAAATGAAAACTGTCTTGCTTTTTCTTTCCAATCTATACTCCTTTATTTCGCTTGCCTTATTCCACTGGCTTGGATGCCTAGTACAGCAGAAAAGGTAGAAGGGAGCATTTTGGTCTTGCATCTGACCCTATAATGAGACACTTGGTCTTTAATAACTAAATATAGTGTTGCCTATAAATTTTTGTAGATTCTCTTGATCAGACTGACGAAATCCTTTTTATTTGTGGAAGTTTTTTGTATCATAATTAGGTGTCAAATATTGTTAAATGCTGCCTTTTCTGCATCTATTAAGATGATCATGTCTTTTCCTTTATTGTGTCCATGTGAATTACACTGACGGGTGGTTGAA
This sequence comes from Tonatia bakeri, assembly GCA_004024845.1. NCBI lineage: Eukaryota > Metazoa > Chordata > Mammalia > Chiroptera > Phyllostomidae > Tonatia > Tonatia bakeri. Next base: position 95,793 of record PVIA01004041.1, read on the forward strand.
TGTTAAGCTGACCTTGCTCTCCTGGAGTAAACCTGCCTTGACCGTGATGTATTATTTTTGTTGTGTATTCTTCTGTAATTGTATCATTGCTTTTATTTATTTTTTAAGTATATTGTATTGATTATGCTATTACAGTTGTCCCAATTTTTTCTCCCCTTTATGCCCCACCCCACTCTGCACACACCCTCAACCTCCACCATTCCATGCCCTTACTTCATGTCCATGGGTTGTACCTGTAAGTTCTTTGGCTTCTCCATTTCCTATAATATTCTTAACAACTCCCCCACCATCTATTTTGTGCCTACCATTTATACATCTCATTCCCTGTACCTTTTTCCTCCATTCACCCCTCCCCCTCCCCAATGATAACCTTTTACCATTTGTGATCTCCATTTCTGTGATTCTGTTCCTTTTCTAGTTGTTTGCTTAGGTTTTTTGTTTTTTAGGTTCAGTTGTTGATAGTTGTTTGTTGTCATTTTACTGTTCATATTTTTTATCTTTTTTTTCTTAAGTAAGTCCCTTTAACATTTCCTGTAATAAGGGCTTGACGATGATGAACTCCTTTAACTTAGCCTTATCTGAGAAGCCCTTTATCTGCCCTCCCGTTCTAAATGAAAGCTTTGCTACATAGAGCAATCTGGGATGTAGGTTCTTGCCTTCCATGACTTGGAATACTTCTTTCCAGTCCCTTCTTGCCTGCAAGGTTTCTTTTGAGAAATCAGCTGATAGCCTTATGGGAACTCCTTTGTAGGTAACTATATCATTTTCTCTTGCTTCTTTTAAGATTCTCTCCTTAATCTCTCTTTATTCTTGGGTAATGTAATTATAACGTGCCTTGGTGTGTGCTTCCTTAGGTCCAACTTCTTTGGGACTCTCTTGAGTTTTCTAGACTTCCTGGAAGTCTATTTCCTTCTCCAGATTGGGCAACTTTTCCTTCATTATTTGTTCAAATAAGTTTTCAATTTCTTGGCATTCCTCTTCTTCTTCTGGCACCCCTATGATTCAGATGTTGGAATGTTTAAAGGTCCCAGAGGTTCCCCAGCCTCTCCTCATTTTTTTTTGAATTATTGTTTCTTCATTCTATTCCAGTTGGACGTTTATTTCTTCCTTTTGTTCCAAATCATTTACTTGAGTCCCAGTTTCCTTCCCTTCACCTTTAATGATAACAAGTGATTTAAAAACAAAAAAACAACCAGAACTGCCAGAAAAGTGAACTGTATAGAAGTCCGACAACCAAGGAGTTAAAAAAGAAACGTTCGTCCAGACTGACAGGAGGGGCAGAGAGGACATGAGGCAAGGTGGTGGCTGGCGGACATGGGCAGGCAAAGAGGCAGCTGGAAGACGGGATTTCCCACATTTGTGTGTAGATAAGTCGGGAGGAACTGGAGAGTGAAACAAGACTTCTAGTTCATTGTATATTTTTCTTTATTTCACTTTATATAGCCTTCATGCCTTCCTTTGTTTTGAGGCTGTCCTCAGGCATTTCTGTAAGTATCCCAATTACCAGTGCTTTGAATTCTGCACCTGATAGGTTGTCTATCTTCTCACCACTTAGTTCTTTTTCTGGAGTTTTGGTCCGTTCTTTCATTCAGGCCATATTTCTTTGTCTCATGCACCTGTTACATGTAAGGGACGGAGCCTTAGGTATTCATGGGTGGTGGGGGGTAAACTCACTTCACTGCCTTGTGAAACTATATGTGGGGGGAGGGGTCAAAGAGGGAACAATGTCACTTACTAGCTTGCTTGGCTCTTCCCCAACTTTCTGTCACATCCCTCGCTTCCCACAAGTGGATTGTGCCATTTCAGGTACTGATTCCCCACTGGGTGGGCTTGTGTACATTCTACGATCCCACTGGGCCTCTCCAACAGACTCTCCTATAAGACGAGGAGCTTCTACCACCACCACACCCCACCCCAGGTTTTTATAGCCAGGGTTTTTGAGGCTTTATTTCCCTGCACTGCAACCCCAGATTATGCAGTTTGTCTCCCTCCCCAGTTGTTCCTCCCAGCTTATCTGCATGCAAATGTGGGAAATCCCATCTGCCAGCTGCCTCCTTGCCTGCTCAGGTCCACCAGCCACCACCTTGCCTCGAGTCCTCACTGTCCCTCCTACTGGTCTGGATGAATGTTTCTTTAACTCCTTGATTGTCAGACTTCCATGCAGTTTGATTTTCTGGCAGTTCTGGTTGTTTTTTGTTTTTAAATTGGTTGTTATCCTTATTTTGGTTGTGCAAGGAAGCCAAGTGTTTCTATGGATGCCTCCACCTTGGCTGGAACTCTGCTGCTGAATTTTATTTGCTAACATTTTGTTGAGATTTTTTGACTCTGTTCATGAGAGGCACTGGGTGATAGCTTTCTTTTCTTGCAATGCCTTTTTTTATGCCTTTGGTATCAGGGCAATGCTAGCCTAAAAAATGAAGCCAAGATTTTTGGAAAATTTTGTGTAGAATTGCTATTCTTTCTTCCTTAAAGGTTTGGCAAGCTGTAACATTTAATGACTTTTGCTAAAGATTTTGGAACAAAAAATTATTAGGATGCAAAAAGAGAAAACATAAAACTAGAAATAACTTTCCCATAGAATATCTCCCTCTGGTAACTGTCTCCCAAAGTCTGATCCTACAGTCGTGTTGCAATCAGTCAACAGGTCTGTGTCCCCTTCTCTTCAGAATCCAGGTACCCTAACCCTCTTTGAAAAAAGGAAAAGAGAAACATCTTTTTTTAGACCAAATCCTGAGAGTTTTAATATTTTTATTAAATAACACCTAACACATTGATTAGTAGATAGTGGTATATCCACATAATGAAATAAAAAGTAAATATCTAGTGATAAATATAAAGATATCAAAATGTCAAAATAATTAAGCTGAGTTAAAGAAGCCAGTTTTTTTAAGTACATAGAAATGATCTCATTTGTACAAAATTCTAGAAAATAAACCCTATGCATAGTTTCAGAAAATGAATCAGTAGTTGCCTGGGAGCAGTAGGCCTGAAATAAATAAATGTTTTAAAATAGTTATGGAAACTCTATTTATTTCAGGCACTCTGCTGAACGATAAATATATTATCTCATTTAAAATTCGAATACCGTTTTTAGACATGACTTCTACAATTGGGATGAGGACCACTGTTCATGGTGAAGAAAGTGGGCCTGAGGGAAGCTAAATAATTTGTTCGATGTCGTCCAGTTAATAAGTGTAAAAGCCAAAACCCAAAATTATATCAGCATGATATCGAAGCCCCTACTTGTAATACTGCCCTTAAAACCACCATGATCATCTTGAGGTTGAGGAAGGGAAGAAAATGTCAGTACAGATCTCAACCTGCTGAGCTTTTCAGTCAAACTGACTAACAAGGAATGCTCTCCGAAGAGTGATATCACAGACTCAATGTGACACAGTTTCCCTGACAGTCCCCCAGCACATTTCATCCATCGGGTACTTCATTCCACATCGGAGTCTCTTTTTTTCCCAGTCAATTCAATGCAAAGATGTAGACAGTGCTGTTTCTATCATTTTCAAGACACTCTTATGGATGCTATATGGATTACACGAGGTATCAACAAAGTTCCCAGCAAGAATCACATGCCACATTCAAACAAAGTAACTGAGGAAAGGTTAGTAAGTTTTACATTTCTTTTGTTAAGTTTACTCCTAAGTATCATAATCTTTTTAATGCCATGCTATTTTAAGTGGAATTGTTTTCTTAATTTCATTTTCATTTTAAATCTGACTTAAATCAGAAAAGAGTTATAGAAAGCCTTATATTATCTCTTAGTTATACCTTTTCTACTCTGATATAACTTCCTGTCCAATGCTCTTTCTTTTGTGCAGATTTGAGTCACTGTCTAGGATCCTTTCACTTCCACCTGAAGGACTCCCTTTAATAATATTTCTTGTGGGGAAGATCTGCTATCAAATTCTCTCAGTATTTATCTTTGTCTTAATTTGCCCTTCATTTCTGAAGGGTAGCTTTGCTGGACAGAGAAATTCTTATTTGACAATGATTTTCTTTCAGCATTTTGAATATGTCATCCCACATCCTCTGGCTTCTATGGTTTTCTGCTGAAAAATATGCTGTAAACTTACTTGAGGATTCTTTTTATGCAAGTCATTATCTCACTTGTTTTCAAGATTTTGTCTTTGTATGTAGATTTTGGCAGTTTAATTATGACATATCTAAGTGTGATTCTCTTTTAATTTATTATTCTTGGTGAATTTATTGGTATTCTTAGAGTTTATTGAGATGCTTGGATGTATAGGTTGTTTTTCATCAATTTTGGGAAGTTTGGGGCCATTATGTCTTTAAACGTTCTTTCTCCCCCTCCCTCTTCTCCTCTTTGGACTTCTGCTATGTGTATGTTGATATACTGGGTAGTGTTCCATAGATCTCTGAGGCTCTCTTCATTTTACTTCATTTTTCTTTTTGCTTCTAAAACTGGACCTATTTTTCAGTTTGAAAATCTTTCCTTCTGCCTGATGTTGAGCCCTTCTAGTGAATTTTTTCCTTAAGTTATTCTCCAAAATTTCTATTTGGTTTTGGCTTTGTTTATAAAATTTACCTTTTTACTGATATTGTCTATTTGGTGAGACATCATTCTCATCATTTCCTTTATTTCTTTAGACATGGTTGCCTTTAGTTCCTTGAAAATATTTAAGATATAAAACTTAAAGTCTTTGTCTAATAAATCCAATATTTGGACTTCTTCAGGGGCAATGCTTATGCTTTATTTTCTGTAAATTGGAGATATTTTTTGTTTCTTTGTATGTTTCATTTTGTTGTTGTTCTAGTTGTTGTTGAAAACTAGACATCTTAAATAACAATGTGGCAACTCTAGAAATCAGATTACCCCCCTTCCACAGGGTTTATTGTTTAATGGTATTTTTCGTAAGTAAATCTATAAAGGCTGTATTTATTGTTATATGTGGCAACTAAGACTCTTCTTGGTTAGCTTAGCGGTCAGCTAATGACTTAACAAAAACATCCTTGAATGCCTGGAACCAGTAAGTCTCCCAGTCTTTGCAGAAGGGCTCTGTGTGCATTTGGGGGCACGCCTTCAATCTCATCAGGCTTTTGAAACTCTGCCTTAGCCTTCGCCTCCTGCTTGCACAGAGCCTCAAAGTCAGACAGAGATGAGATCTTAGGACTCTTCAGGTATTTCATAATACTCCCAGCCTTAGGCATGCATGTGGTCTGATAGAGCCCCAGGAATGTGTCAGAGGTTTTCAAAGTCTTCATGTGCATTGCATTCCCTAGCTTTTCCTTTAAGCTTTTTGGTTAGTCCACTGTTTGCCTAACTACCTCGGCAGCTGTGCTGTTGCTGATGTTTGTTTCTGACGAATGCCCCAGAGGAAAAGGTTGTTTGCATTTGGTCAGCTCCAAGTCAGATCAAATAAAGAACAGCCTTCTGAGTGGGGCCTTCCAGGGGACCACCGAACAAGTCGAATAATGACGATGCTATCAAAACGTGGTTGTGAAGGCGTGCCGCCAGCGTTCCACACCACCAGCGGCCGCCAGACCACGTGCGTTGCTGCAGTCGTCGTCGTCTTACCGGGAGTGCAGACTGACGGACTTCAAGGCCACCAGAGGGCTGGGGAGATGGGAATTAAGCAAGTTAAAGACGCGGTGAAGCTCACTGTTCCGACCGAATTCCTCCACCCTTCTTGAATAAACACTTCCAGGTTTGCTGCAAACCTTTGGTTAATTTCTAGGGCTCTGAAAAAGTTAATTCTGACAGTTTTTTCTAGTGTTCTGATTGCTGTTATGGAGCATTTGTACAGGCTTACTTTGTCATTCCCACTGTCATGCTACTTTTCTTTTTATAATCTTTCTGTGAAATGTTTACTTAGGTGTACAACCTGTAAATGGCTTTTTAAAAATCTCAGTTGGATATTTCTATCTTTTATTAGCAAAAGTAAGTCATTTGGAGGTACTGTACTCACAGATATATTTAATCTTAGCCCTACTACTTCACTTTACATGTGTACTTACTGTGTTTTCTTATTTTGTTTCCTCTTTATTTTTCAATTTTTATCTTTACTCCTTTCTTCTCTTGCATAGTTTGAAGGTCTACTTGCCCTTCCTGTTTTACTATGTTCCTGTAAACATACATATTAAAATATTTAAACTTACATATTTTCTATCAAAATAAAAACTAAATAGCATAATAAATACATAAAATCAGATTTCAAAACAAAGTTTCAAAACAAACAAGAAAGCTATTTAAATTGTTGCAGTGTACTCTGGTGTCCCTGGTTGGGTGGCAGATTTTAGGTAACCTTAATAATTGTTGCTATTTATTGAGTGGCTACTGTGCTACTCAAACAGGATACATACCTTTTGGTTGTCAATTCATTTAATCTTCACAACTGTGTAAGAACTCTTTTTATATATAATTAAACAAACTCAGAAAATTTAAATTTTTATGTGACTGTCAAGAATAACATACGTTCTGGCAACAATATCATGATTCAATAGCAGTTTGAGACACAGCTACACCGCTTCTCAAATGCTTGTCCCTTTCCACAAGGGTAAACATTTAAGGATACAGTTAGTTGAAAGAGGCATGCATGTTTATGAGAACAGATAATAGAAAGCGGTCTTTCTTAGTATTTCCAATCAGATGAAATTACAAATATAGAGGAAGGAAAGAAAACATACCGACAGATGAAATCTGGAAGAATACTATGCTGACGGATAGCTGGAAGGAGCGGACAGCTGGGAAGTATGCTGCGGGAGTCAGAGACACAGAGAAAGTCGATGCATTTTGACTGAAGAGAACAGATGGGACAGAGCAAAGACAAAGGGAGCCAGTGGGTAGGGGTCATCAGTTGTAGGGCAAGTAACTAGAACCTGATCAATCGACAGGAATTTGTTCACTGGACTCCTGGGCACAGGGACAGATACAAAAGAATGTAGAGTTATTTTGGGAATGATAATGATGCAGACAAGACAGATGGCACTAACTGGGGCATTGCTTCTGAAGGAAAAGTCTGCAGACAGAAGGCAGAAAAAAAAAGTTTAAGGCAACCCCCATGTCAGCCAGCTTGCATATGAATCTGGAATTTTTGTGGGACTAAAAAGATATAGAGGAATCACTGCAGTTGCTATTAAATCAGAAGTAAAGGATTTGTAGAAGGAAAGAAAAATACGTCAAATACATACTCTTTCCATTTCTGTTCTTGTGTAAAAGATTATTAAAGACTTGTGAAAGCACCTCTACACCTTCCTGCACACTACAGACAGCCCTTTCCATCATCCTCCCAACGTAAACATGACCATTTAGGTAAGACTGGGCAGGCCTTAAGGACATGACTAATTCTGAATAGGTCTGACTACCTTAAAAAGTATGGAAAGTCTTTTTGTGTTGGAGGAAATTGCAAGCAAGGCTTAAAAGGTGCCTAAAGACATTCAACCATGAAGTGAAAATGGATCTCTATTTGTGAAAGTATAAGTTAACCAAGGATAGTTATCCTTGGTTAACTTATACTTTCACAAATAGACCTATTGGGTTCCAAGGATAGACATGGAACCCAATTCAGAGACATGAGGAACAAATTAGCTTTCTGGGTAGCCCCTTCGTATACTATATGTAACAGAGTCTCATATGTGCATTAATTATGCTAAGGTATGAGTATCATCTTCCATAAGAAAAACGGCAGGTGCCATGAGCTATCCTATACTTTAAGCTCTTTACATTATCTCATCAAATCCTCACAACTGTAATATGTAGATGTTATTATTATTCCTGCTTTATAGTGAAAAAAATGAGATTCAGACATGTTACGTAACTTGCCCAACATCACAAAGTGCAAGAGTAGCAATTCATATTCTAATCTGTGTTGCATGTATCTTTTACTCTAAGGAAAGCACATTTTAGGTGCTGGGGCTATAAAAATTACTATTTGGCAGTCCTGTTCTTGAGGTGCATATAGACGAGCTGGGAGACAGAAAGCCAAAAATCAGTTGCAGTACAGTAAAACATGTATTATGAGAAGCATGCATGTACCACTGAAAAGGGAAAGAGTCACGTAATTTTGCCTGGGGATGGCAGAGAGCACTTGAGCATAGACTTCACAGGTCAGCAGTGGTTTCTCAGGTGATGAGGACACACGTGGAATTCCAGTACACACAAAGCAGTGCCTACAAAGACCCAGAAGCAGGAAAAAGTTTGAACTATTTGGGAAACCCTAAGGAGGTCAGAAAGACAAACAAAAAATACAGACATACAGAAGATGATGCTGGGGAGGTAAGCACTGTATATGAGACTAAAGATTTCAGATTTTATGCCATAGGAATTGGGGAATCATTAAAGTCAGTCCTGTGTATAGTCTGGTCAATAAAAGAGGTTCTCCATGCTATTATATCATGAGGTCCATAAGCCTATAAACATTCAAGGGCTGGAGATGACCTCAGGGTCACGGCTAAGTAATGATGGCAGCATCACTTACTTACAAATGGAAGACCCCACTGGAGATTTGACGAGAGGTGGTAGGATGGCAGCAGCATGCTAGAGAGACCTGGGCCTAGTGCCCAGAGGCTGCACCAGGGGTAGAGACACCTTATAGATAACTGTGTTGGCCAGTTATTCCATTCATGCATTTGTTCATCCAATACACGTATGCACACCAGAAGCTATAGCCTTGGTAGCATTGGTATTTCAATAGTCGTATCCAACAGAATGGTAAACAGCTTTTGAAATGGCATGGCTCATCTGGACACTGACATCAGGTATGACTCTGGGACCTGTTTAGAGAGGTGTGGAACAGCAGTCAGGTCCTACCGAGAGAATGCCAGTAGTGACTGCCCCAGAGGACACTATCTGGAGCATCTGGGGTGAGCAGAGATGGGCCTGTGGGTCTAAACCCTGAAACCTCTGGGAACTGAGGTGGTTCACCAAATCTCAAAAAATTGTGAGGTACAGTTCAACACCTAGAAAGAAGGGGGATCTGAGAAGAATCACCACATTCTCTTATGCACCCGAGAGAGAGCAGCACCTAGAAGGAGGTAAGTAGAAAGACAGCAGTTACAAATATCCAAGAGAAACTGGACAGACTCCCTTGGTTATAGAATTGAAATGCTCCTCCAAGTGAGAGACACAAAGACTCTCAGTCCGCAGAGGCCCACGTCACACATATGTTTGGATGTGGATGTTTATAGAGTAAAGGGAGGGTGTCATTTCATTGCTGCCACTAATTAGCTATGTGGCCATGAACAAGCTGCTTCCTGTCCCTGAGTTTCAGCTTTCTCATCTGTAATATGCAAAGGCTAGACCCAATGACTTCTAAGGTCCCTTCCAGCTGTACTATTTTATTAGGATTCCAGATGGTTACTGGAGATGATCAAATTCTGTGTCAGTTTATAATTATGCTATGTAAATGATACAATATCCTATTTTTCTCCTCTTAGGAACTGTCGTGTGAAAATGACCCAACAAATGCAGAATTTACATCTTTCTCAGTCAAAAAAACACAGTGCCCCCTCCTCTCCCAACGCTGCCAAGCGCCTGTACAGGAACCTCTCTGAGAAACTGAAGGGGAGCCACTCTTCGTTTGATGAGGCCTATTTCAGAACAAGAACTGACCGGATGAGTCTCAGAAAGACCTCGGTGGTAAAAAAAAAACCCTCTTCATTCTTATCTCGGTTTGATTTCTGCAGTTGTGTTTGGATTTAAGAAGATTCTAAGATGATCCATGCTTACTTCAGAACCTGACGTTTGTAATTTTATAAATGCTGGAAGTCAGGGAAGACAGGAATTGAGCATACCTCTGTGGTTGGCTGAAGTCTGAGTGACGGGGCGAGCTCCCCATTCCCTTTCTTTCTTTCTTTCCCTTTCTTTTCCCTTAGTTTCTCATTCTTTAATAGACCAAAGAAACAAAAATAGCAAATATGAAGTATGAGATTAAATAGGCCTCTGAGAGGTTCACTGTTCATCCAAGTACTGAATGATCAATAAACAATATTTTTATTTATAATGTATACTCCATATGCATTCCAAAGGCATTCAAGACAGAATCCAAGTAAAAAAATATGTATGTATTATACAATGGGAGATAAAGAGACAGACATAGAGGGAGAAAGAAAGAGTGTGAAAGAAAGAAAAGAAAGAGAGAAAAGAGAGGGAGGGGGACAGATGGAAGAGTGGGAAGAGAGGGACGGAGAGAGGGTTGGAAGGAAGGAAGAAAGAAAAAAGAAAAACAAGAAAAGAAAATAGTGGGAATGGAAACAAAAATGAATATACCAAAAACCTAGGCAAATATAGTACCTAAAATTTATCATTACATTTATCTCTGAGTTCCTCTACAGTCAAAAAAAAAAAAAAAAAGGGAAACAATTGGTTATAGAATCCTATTAGCTGACAGTTGGAAGTATGTTGGTCTATAAGGAGATAGTAATATTTTTATGTTGCTAAGTCCTCCAGCCTTTATAAGCTATCAGTGAATTCTGTAATGGAGAATAAAAGCTAATATTGGTGATGTCATAGACATTCTCAGTAGCAGTTTCTTACACTGGCCCCCGGGAAATGCTGGGGGCACTCCAACATGCTCAGCAAGGGTATTTCTGCAGGGGGTAATGGCACCATTTGTTTGAGCCTCAAAAACAGACACAAGCCCTGGCCTTTCCAGATAGAAGCACACTGGACTTTGCCAACAAAAACACAGAGGAGGAAATGACTTAAGAGTGAGAGCAAATATGGCACACTAGAAATTAGACATACTAAGAATCACAAATACACAACTGTGGACAGGGCAGCATTTTGACTTTGCACTCATTCGTTTTCTCACTTCAAACTCATCTTCTGGAAGGCCTTGGCTACAGCTGAGTTATGGCCAAAGCATCAGAGGCTCCCCAGTTTGGCAGTTGGTCGACAAAACACTTTTCCATTCAGCAGATCATCCTGAGAGCGAGCGGCGTACCAAAATAATTCTATTCCCTGGGTGCCCATTGTCAAAACAAGCATTTGCATAATAGCTTTGTATTTTCTTCTCATTCCAATCAAGTGTTATGTGCTCAGCTAAGCTTACTTGCATGCAGGCTCTGATAGGGAGAATGGATTTTTGATGTGACTAAAAATAAAACCTGCCAATCTCAATATTTGGTCACTGAAGACCATATTTTAATTAGGTGACTCCTGTGCTAGGTCAAGACCGATGGTATTTCAACATTTTAAAGACCAAGCAACTCTAGGAGAAGATACCAGATAGATAGGTTTTCTCCTTTGTTTGCTATTAACCCTCTGAAAGAATTTTCAAAGGAATCATACTGTCTTTTTAGGCATTGTCACTATGAATATTAAACTTTTGGTCCTCTATGACCCCAAACAATCTGCCACCCAGCCATGGAAACCCTCCCTAAGGGCTCAGAAATGCCAGGTGTTTGTGGTTGGGGCTCTGGGTTGAGAGAGGGTAGAGGTTAGCACAAAGGAGTGCATGAGTTAGGGAGTCAGCCTGCAGGCAGTGTGGATCTCTTAGAGATGTATAAATAAGGAAGGGGCATGTAATGTAAATTTTAGAAAGATTACTCTTGATTCAGTGGGCAGCACAGACTGGAGGGGACTGAGACTAGCAATAGACAGGTCATCACTATGGCCCAGGCAAGGCAATGGGATGATAATGGTCTCAGCAACAGTAGAGACACAGGGGTGGGGAGAGGGGGGATGAGTGTGAGACAGAGAAAGAGTACTCTCAGTTCCAAGCTAGCCAGAATTTAAACTACCTGTGCTACAGTCTCTCTGCAAGCACTTCCCCAATGGTATACTGTAGAATGTGATTCCAGCAGCAGTTCAAACAAACACAATTAAAAATTCATTCTATGACCAAATGCTTGAAGCAGGTCCTATTTCCTACATACTAGAGAGTCACAATTGTGTGTTAAAAATTATGAAAGGCCCTGAGAGGTCTTAGGGTAAAATAATGCGGTAATTTGCCTTAATCCACTGCTTACCAGATTTATCTGAGCACATGCTGCTTCCTTCGGGGAGCACCTCTCAAAGGCCTACCGCACAGCGCTGCGCCTGACACCGGCTTGGGGAAGCTGGTGTCTGCTCTCCTCTGCAGACAAGCGTGCTCTGCTGTGTCGTCTCGGCGCGTCTAAACGCGCACGTCTGTTCCGTGTCCGCTAGAAACGATGCAGGGCGGGCCCGACACAGCGATTACTTTGGAGACCTTGGGATAAAATTAAAGTTGTATCACTTGTAAGTGGGAATGCAGCCACGGAAGCAGTCTGTAAAGTTCAAGCCAGCTAAGCCACAAACACACACTAGTCTATGACACTATAACCTGCTTTTGTTCTCCAGAACTTCCAGGGCAATGAAGCCATGTTTGAAGCAGTTGAACAGCAGGACATGGACGCTGTGCAGATCCTTCTGTACCAGTACACAGCAGAGGAGCTGGATCTCAACACGCCCAACAGCGAGGGCTTGACGCCTCTGGACATCGCCATCATGACCAACAATGTGCCCATTGCTAAGACCCTCCTGAGGACAGGGGCCAGAGAGAGTCCACACTGTGAGTAAACCTGAGCACAGCAGAGTAGGGTGAGACCTCAGCTTTCTGTCACTGAAACAGCCGTGCTGACCTTAGGAGCATGACTGACTAATTAAGCATAGATTCTGAAGTCTTTTACATGTTTTAATGGACTTCCATGCAACCAGTGATAGCGTTTATCAGTCTAAGCATTGAGTTACATTCTAAATAGACTACACTGAATGGTATTGAAAAGGAACCTGGAAGGAATATACCCCTAAGAATATAACTAAATGTGAAATACTCTAAGTGAGGCTATGGGACAGGAAGTATACATAGAAAAAATTAAGTATGTGTGTGATATTGTCTTCCTGTCCATAATCAATATGGTGGCTTTGGTCACTCATTCAATGAACACTGAGGACAGAGCACTGTTCTAGGCATTAAGAATGCAGTAGTGAGCAAGAGAAAATCCCTATTCTCATAGAAATTACATAACTAGTGGAGGGGACTTCCAATAAGCAAGTAAATAGATAAATCAAAATATGAACTGAAACAGTGGTAAATACTGTGAAGAAAATAAAACGAGTGAGTGGCTGGAGGTTGGCAGAACAGGACCTCTGTGGATGGGGTGGAGTGCCCCTTCGATGGGGTGATATTTGAGCCTAGTCCTGCACAACATCAAAGCATGAGCCGTGAGGTGTGGGGTCAAACTCTAGGCAGAGTGGACACCCAGCAGAAAGGTGTGCTGAGGCGGGCGGGAATGAGACCACCGTATCTGGAGAACGAGAAGATTGGTGTGGCCAAAGCAAAATGAGCAAAGGAGAGACTGACTGCAGAGGAAGCAGATCATTCAGGCCAGGGGCAGACATCCCCCTTGGACTGTAGTGTGACGGGCATGCGGGGGAGTTGCTGGGAGCAGGTGAATGGCATGCTCTGCTTCACATTTTCAAAGGTCGCAACAGTGCTCTGGAGAGCAGACAGTGCTGGGGCCGAGGTGAGACTGGGGGGGGGGGGCAGTGAGGAGTCTGTTTTAGTGGTCAACGAGACAAGAGCAGTGGCTTGGACTAGAATGCTAATGACATTGATGGCAGGTGGGGGTGGAATTCTGGATGTATTTCTTAACAGCATGATTGAGCTATAACACACATGCCATACAATTCACCCACTTAACCTGGACAATTCAATGGTTTTTAGCATAGGTACAGAATTGTGACACTGTTATCACAATCAACTTTAGACCACTGTCATCGCCTCCCCCAAAAATCCAAACTCTAACCTTCCATTGCTCCCTGCCCTGGGCAACCACTAATCTACTTTCAGTTCCCATAGATTTGCCTATTCTGGACATTCTACATAAATGGAATCATATAATATGTGGTCTTTGGGAATGGCTTCTTTCTGGATATGTTTTGAAGTCGAGCTGAGATTACTAACCAAAGGGAGCTGCTGTGGGACCAATGGCAGACCCTGCCCAGGAACGGACGGGACAAAATCATACAACCCTCAGCCTGTGCCAGGCACTATTCTGAGCACTTTACATGTATTCACGCCTTTAATCCTCACAGCCACATTCTGAGGTAGGCACTCACATTCCCCTCGGTGCAAACTCTCTGACCCAATGACCACAATGGCTCTGAGCCACCGTTTTTATGTTTCCTAAAAGAAAAAAGTAAACTCACCAAACTGTTAGTTTCACTAATACTGATTCACTTACTTCCAAGTGGTAAGACCCAGAAGGCTGAAAGAGAAGCAAGCAAATATATAATTAGAGGTCACATCTCTGGTTCTAAATTTCATCAACCCCTGCCACCCAAAGACTAGGTAGAGGCAGATCCTTGTATCAGAAAACTCGTTATTTGAAAAATGCTAAGCTCACCACATCCATGTCAAAGAGAGTGAGGGTTTGCGTTTAGTAGGATCGGGGCTCTTCAATAAGGGCTTCATCATCAAAGTGCTGCTTCCTTTTAGTGGACTGGAGGATTTGCAGGGAGGGGCAAATAAGGCTGGAAGAAATTGAAAAAGTTTATTTGCTACCTTCCCATCTCTGCTGCAATAATGCCTGTCCCGAAGACCCAGTGAGAGAGCAGTAGGAGAGAAGCAGAGGTCTGAGCAGAGAGAATGCAGACTGGGCCCCATTCTGCGGGAACAAGGAGACCATTCATCCAGATGTTGCCTGCACAGGGCTGGATGAAACATTAGTCCTACTTACCTGAGACGCTACAAAGAATTCCCCATTTTTGTGAAACCAGTAAGACTCCCATTCTCCCCAAGCCCCTTTGTGCATAATTAAATCTCTATAAAAGAACCCAAGCACTAAATGTCTAGATAAACCAAAAGCAAATTTGTTCAAAGATCCCTGGTTTTTCTCATTCCCTCAAGAATGATAACCATAATCATTATCACAAAGTTGTAAATGACAATGAGAGATAAACCTGGGTTTAGCCTCTGGGAAAGAGGACACCTAAGTTACCTTGGCCACCCCACAACTCAAAGACGCAGTGTGATGTACAGACCGCCACACGTGTAAAAATGGCAAAGGGACCTTCACTGAGTATCTGTGAAGTCTCCACATACATTATCTCCAGTTTTCACACTGGCCCTTTGGGGTAGGTAGAGGGGAATGTTAATTAACTCCACTTAAAGAGGAATTTTTTATCCTGAAAGGCTAAATGGCTAACCAAAGGTCACATATCTATCAAAAATAAATAGGGATGTCAAAAACGCAAGCCCGAGTCTGTGGGAAACCCATGCCTGAGATCCTTCTGTGCAAATTTACTGCCTTCCCAAACAACCAATAAGGAGGGCTGTGGCCAGATGCAGGGAGAGATGGGCCCTGCATCTTTCCCTGTGTGCTGTTTGCTAACATCCTATGGTGTATTTCTTTATTCTGTTCTGTGCACTAAGGTGCCACTCCTTTTGGAGATGCGCAGGACAATAGAACACAATCTGTCTTCAGAGAGTTTTAAGTCACTTTATATATCAAGTACAAAAGAAAGAGAATTGCTCCTGTGCATGAGTATGAGCTAGCTCATGAGAAAAAACCGGTTGCCAGTCAGAACCAGATAATTAAATACTTTCTACAAATTGTTTCCCCAAAGCTGCTGAGAGAGGTTATAAGAGAAGAAAAATAACAATGAGGTCTTACGTTCCTAGAGTGTTTTACACATTTCAAAAAAGTCTTTGCTGGCTTGAGAGTTGGGAGTTAGTTAAATAATTCTACAAAGCAAGTAAGTGGTGGAGGCATGCATGGTTTGAACCCAGAGCTTCGGTGTTTGTGGAGAAGCACTAACACACTATCACACCATAGAGACTCAATTCCTTCCTTCCCTGGTTCTCCACTTGCTCCTCTTCTACTGACTGTCAAGGATATCAAAGCACAATGCAGGGTTTCCAATAGGCTTAATTTTCTGTCTTCCCTTTCGCTGGGCGTTCCCTTCTGAAAACTAGCCCCATACGCTTTCCACTATGTCAGCCAAGAATTCAGCACAACTCAGAAGAAAGTGCTCTGTAATTCTCCCCATTTCATAACAGGAATCACAAAGACACAGATGAGTTCAGGGACTTAACTCCCAAGCTATTGGTCTGGCCTGTCTTTAGTCTTTAGCTCCTCAATCACAGAACTATATACAGGTGTTCTTTATAGAGGGGGCTTGAAGCTCAAGCAAGTGCATTTCCTTATCATAGGGAGGTCCCACAGGTGGACGCCCAAACTTGTGCATTGCCCCAAGGTTAAATATATTCAGAACCCCCACCTGCCCATTAGATGAATCTGCTCTCTTTATTCAGCGACTTTTTCTGTTCCTCCCACCTTTAGGCAAGCAGCACAAAGTAATACTCATTCATTCTAGAAGAAAACATCAGTCACTATTAAAATAGAATTCCAAGTACTTCCTCTGATGGGAGCCCTGCCCTCAGGAAACAGGCACCGACTCTGAAGGCCTGGGGCAGGAGAGCTGAAGCACAGAGGCACCTCGGGACCCCTGGGACTGTGCCTTTGCTCGCTCCACCCATTCAGTGTCCAGTCTCCACGACTCCCGCTCAGCTGAACAGCTGCTATCTGAGAGACTTGTCTGCATGTGGGGAAGTCCCCAGTCATAAACCCCTCCCTATCCTGACTAACTCATACCCTGCTCCCACCCTCAAATCACACTTCAACAGTCTCCGGAGGAATTTGCTGAATCATCAATGAGGTCTTTGCCTTTCTGAGGCTGCTCTTATTTGGCACCATTTAGGCTCTGTAAATAGTAATCATAAAGAAGCCCATTCTTTTTTGACACCTACTGTGTGCAAATCCTGTCATTCACATGGATTTTGCCTCACCTTTTGATCCCAGTACCTGGCACATAGTAGGGACTCAGAAATTTTCTATTGTAACTTTAAGCCCTGTCATGTGCTGCTGGGAATTGCAGGTATCAAATTTTAGCTCATACACACAAATACGTTTTGTGTGCAGGGCTTGTACAATGTATGGTGAAAAACCTCTAAGTTTTCCAGGAATTTATTTGTACTGGGGGTACCTTTTGTTGTTGTTTTCCAGGTTTTGTTGTAGACTTTGGTTGTAGGGGTAGCTTGATGGGCTTCATCTTTACACCTCTTAGTAACGTGGAGGTAAGGATGGTGGAACGCTCCTCACTCTTCATCTTTTGGCCCTTTCCTGGGGCAGCCTTCTCCCTTCTCCCCAGACCCTCTCCTGTCTCTCTGCATTTCCAGGTGCACCCCTCTCTCACTCTCGTGGACACTGCCTGTGGAAGTAGGAAATGTTGCCCAGAATGAGTTATGTTCAGTTACTTCATAAAATGCAATTGCGAGTGAGTGTCACCTGAGCATGGCACAGACACCAGTGTTACAGCTTTGGCAGACTTGTCAGGATGCACCCCTCGTTTCTGCGGTAGTCCAGGGCTGCTGCTGGTGCTGGGACTGGTTCAGGGCACGTCTAAGAGGTGTGACTATAAACTAATGAGGCCGGCTTTATGTAAACAAACACACCAGCAAGTCTACAGTCCGCACGAATGCTCTCCTTTAACATGGTCCTCAGGGGAGACCCCACACTTGCTCCAACAGTGCTGCCATTGCTCTAAACACTTTTGGATTTGTCCTCGGAGCCAGTTTATGAGAAAATCTGACTCGCTGCTTAGAGTCACACCTGATTTTTGTTCCAAAACAGCACTGCCCAGCGTCATCACCCTCCATGTTCACCAGACGTGATTTAGAGAGGGTTCCTGAAATCAAATCCACCCTCAAAGGACAAAGATTTGCAACCATTAAGAATATGTAAAGAACAAGCCTTGGACATGTTTGTAGAATGAGCTTCCAGATATTTTTGACCTGCTTCATTAAACTAGGGGGACAAATCCTCACCCAGGCTTGGAAACCTGCTCCTGGAAACTCATGCCCTGCTGCCCACCCCTCACCCTGACATACCAGCCCCACCAGCCTCCATGCAGCGCCTTCAATGTGCCACACGTCACCCAGAGGACCTTCAGATGTGCTATTTCCTGTATTTGGAGGGCTTTAAATCTTGGCCATCACATGGTCAACTCCTTCTTAACATTTCAGCTTCATAAGAGGCCTTCTCTGGCCACCAAGTCCAAAGGCTAAAGTCACTTTATTTCAGTTTAATTTAATTGCATCATTTTATTTTAATTTTCCTAATAGCATTTATCACTATATGATATTTTCTTAATATTTTTATTTGCTCATTTTCTGTCTCCCCTGCATTAGACTGTAAACTCCACATAAGTGGAACTTATCTGTCTCATTTATCACAATATCCCTAGCAAATAGTAGATGCTCAATAAATGCGTTTAATAATTGAATGAACCCCAAGGCTACTCCTACTTAAGGGTGTGACTATATTATTTATTTTGAAGGCAATGATTTTACTAAATATCAAGTGAACTGATTTTTTATGTTTCCAAATAATTATTTAGATGTCAAGTGGCCACATCCTGAGTTACAGTTACCTGCTCTCAAAGAGTTGATCATTGTCTTTTCATTCTTGTTTTTTTGGTTTCTAAATATACACAGAACACACAAAGCATTCTCCTGGTCAGAAACCACAATTTCATAGACAAAGTTAAAAGGTATCTCTGACAGCCCGCTCTACACATGCGCACTCCTCCGCACGCACCCACAGTCTGGGCTCCTGCCCCCAGCCTCCTGCAGCACGACCACTCCCGTCTTCCTGAGGCCCGACTGGTCTGGAGGACACACTTCCAGGCTTGCTCGGAGTGACGGCTGACAGGGGACTCGTGTTCCTTTCCGCACGGGCTTCTCCGTGGAGCTGCTCCCTGACATGGCGGCTGGCTT
This sequence comes from Tonatia bakeri, assembly GCA_004024845.1. NCBI lineage: Eukaryota > Metazoa > Chordata > Mammalia > Chiroptera > Phyllostomidae > Tonatia > Tonatia bakeri. The sequence continues at coordinate 114,566 of PVIA01004041.1, forward strand.
TCCCCAGAGCACGTGATTGGACAGAGAGAAAGGGAGAGCACGACCAAGACAAAAACAACAGTGTCTTTTATAACCCACTCTCAGAAATGATAAATTACTGTTTCTCCTGAGTCCCGATCACACAGACCAGCACCGGTGCCGGGGAGGAGGAGGGTGTGGTTACCCAGAGACAGCACTCACTGAGGCCGCCTGGAAACTGGGTACCCCACTACCTACCTAGGACTGATGAGAATTAAATGTAACAATAGCTTTAAAACATTTCCCTGGCACATTATAAATGGTCAAAAAAGTTGGTAGCCAGTATAACTTTCAAAAACGAAATAAAACCCAAGAGTTTCTAGTAAAGAATTTAAATGTTTTATCCATCTGTTATACAGTTTATCTTGTAGAGACACTGCCCAATACGAGCACTTTTTAAAATTATAGAATTTTATGCCCTAAAACGTCACTGTCCAACACAGGAGCCACTAGCCACAAATAACTCTTGAGTACTTCAGATGTGTCTGATCCAAATGAATTCTAAATATAAAATTTACACTGAATATGTATCATATTAATAATTTAATATTGATTACATGCAGAAATAATTTTAGATCTATTGAGGTAAATAAAATATATTATTAGCATTAATTTCACCTATTTCTTTTTTACTTTTAATGTGAATACTAGGAAATTTTAAATGCTGTGGCTCACACTAATACTTCTGCCAGATAGCACTGAAAACATTAGCAGAAGATATGGTTATCCTCTTTCATACTTCAGCTTTCTAAAAACATCATTGGGTAATCTCCTTGCAGTTCCTAAATAATTTCTCCCAGTGTTTTGTGTGTTTGTTTTAGAGAAAATGTCCATTTGCCCCTTGGAGTTTGGGAGACCTGGGCAGGAAGTCCCTCTCTGTGTCACTGGCTCTGGCTTCTTAAAGAACCACAATTGCAACCTAAACGATATAATGTGGACTTTGTGAATCCACGCTCTGCTGGAAAGTAGCAGAGAAAAACATTCCAGAGCCCCATGTCCAGGGTGTAATGAGTTCTAAGAGAAGAAAGTTCCACAGTAATTAAACTGAAAGATTTAATCTTCAAATCTCTAAAACATTTTTGGAACCACACTCTCCAAGTCCTTGGAAAAACCTGAAAATAAGTGAAGCCAAAGTGAATTTTGAGTCCTGAACCTTAGCAAGATGTGTTAACTAAAACTTATGGTTTGAGTTTTTCTGATATGAGAATGTTTGAATTAAAGAGCATTCAATTATTGGAACACCTCTATATTATTTCTTTTGATGTCCCTACCTGAAAACAAGTCAGTTGTGAAGTTGTTAGGAGGTCGTCACTAATGATCAGCAAAGATAAATTTTATTAACTAGCATTTTTCATTGCCCAGATATTGGCTTACAATACAAGGTTTGTACCTACATGACCTTGTTTATTTCTTTGAAATAACAGTCAGGGTTGAAATTGACATCACTTAGTACATAAGATTTCTGAATGATAGCTGGAATAGAAAATTTTTATCTGGGGAAAGAGGTTTTTATAATTTTTATATTTTATTTATTTTTAGAAAGAAGGAAAGCAGGGGAGAAAGTGAGGGAGAGAAACATCAATGTGTGAGCGAAACATCAATCCACTGCCTCTTGCATGCCCCCAAACCGGGACCTGGCCCATAACCCAGGCATGTGCACTGACCAGGAATCAAACTGGCAACCTTTTGGTTTTCAGGCTGGTGCTCAGCTCAGTCCACTGAGCCACCCAGCCAGGGCAAGAAATTTTGTTTTGTTTTGTTTTTAATGCAAGAACATAGAGCTATTTTATAAAAACAAGTATCTTATTTATTTATACAGAACAATGGGTGTAACAATTAACACAAGCCTCCACTAATATAGAGCTTTCTCTGTAAAGGTTATCACTAACTTAAGACAACTTGTGAGATGGGTGCACAGCAATGAGACACTCAGGCTGAAGATGTCAGCGTAACTGGTTAGGGTCACACACTCATAAGGGATTATAGGGACCCTAAAGCCCTTTTACCATCTTACCTCCACTTTGTAAGTAATAGGAAAGCAGATTTCAGCTCAAGATAAGTAAACCTTTTGGAATTAAATTAAACTCTTTAAGTTAAAATTAAAAGTGAAGTGAAGGAAGTCATATAGGGCTAAGGGCACTACAGGAAAAGGCCCCCCAAGGCCAGCTGTAAGGCTCCCTTGGGACACTAGATTGAACACTGGTCTCAGCACCAGTTTTTCCCATCAGTAAAACCAAGGAAAACGCTAATAAGAATAGAAAAGTTACTGCTAAATTGAAAAATGGTTTATCATTAGTAATGGGCAAATACATTCATTTTTTTCAAGCAGTTGTTCCCTAAAAGACTCAATTAGAAAATTAAAGTTAGTGGGAATTTAGGTTGCTTCCACATCTTGGTTATTTTAAGTAACACTATAATGAACAACAAAAGACTGGATAAAGAAAATATGGCACATATATATAATGGAATATTACTCTGCCATAAAAAAGAATGAAATCTTATCTTTTGTGACAACTGAATGAACCTTGAGGGTTTTATGCTAAGTAAAATAAGCCAGGCAGAGAAAGACAAACACCATATGATTTTACTTACATGTGGAATCTAAAGAACAAAACAAATAACACAGAAACAGTCTCAGATACAGAGAACGCACTGATGGGTCACCAGATGACCTGTCAGATGAGTAGGGGATTGGAGGGCTGGGTGCAAACAGTGAAGGGATTAAGAATACAAACTGGCAGTCACAAAGCTGTCATGGGGATGTGAAGTACAGCACAGGGAGTACAGTCGACATTATAATAACTATGTATGGTGCCTGGTAGGTACTGAAAATACGGGGCAGGAGGATCATGTTGTAAAAGTGCGTGACTGTCTCAAACCACTATGCTATACACCTGAAACTAATATAAAATAATGCTGAATGTCAATGGTAATTTTTTAAAATTTTTTAAATTAAAAAAATATTCACCTTCATATTTAAAAATTGATTAAAATTAGTTTGTTTTACCCTCATTATATTTTCAAGCTTTCAAGCAATTATCAACCAGGTCTGAATTTACCAATTGCAGGGCAAGGGTGAAATTAAGAACTAGTAAGGCAAATAAGTAGTTGGTGATCTGTAGTTTAGGTTTTGATGGTGAAGAAAATCCACTCAGTCTGATCATTATTTATCTCAGGATTTAAACAGTAACCCTAATTGTATTCTTTGAACACCAAGTGCCTGCCCCTCCCCCAACTCCCACCCAGTAGTTAATTAGCTGGGCAGGTCTTATAACAAATACCCACTCAGAAACACTGGGTGGTAGAAATGCTGTTGATAATTAAACACCACAATAGCAAGGAGCCTATTTCAGGAGCCGCCGACTGGCCTTGCCCCCGCCGGACGGCTCACCACACACTCACAGACCCTCTATTGTGCTGGCTGTGGCTGTGCAGAGGGATGGCTGCTTGGCTGGAGAAGGGATCAACTGCAGTCAGAGAAAAGGCCTAACCTTGCAAACAGGTCCAGGAGTTCTGGACTTGGGGGGGAAATATTCAGAGGGTGGAAGTGAAAGGGGAATGGATCCAAGAATAAGAGGGGTGGATGGGCAGGAAAATCAATCATAAAATAGACATGGCCTTTCTAGTTTCTATGTCCAACCAACCAACTAAAACGAATTCACCAATCCCATGACAAATAGGTAGCAATTGGAAAACTGCAATACATAAATAATACGTTAATTTGCATTCCATTCGGTGTAGAGGAAGTTCAGTCAGTTTTTTAAGGTTTTTAAGAAAACCTCAAAGAATCATCCCACCTCCCTGGGCTCAGTTTCTTCATCTTAAGGGGGATGAAAGGTTCTCACCCTGGGGTGGCACAAACAGCAATGGGGCTGCCAGAGGGATCAAACACCTGAACTATCATGCTATTATTCAAGATAAAACTACACATACACAATCTAATATAATCATCATTTGTACTTGCTTTTGCTTAAAATATATTAACCAAGCTTGTTAGGTTGATTATCTCATGCTGAACAGATGCTTCTGTTGGAAGTTATATAGGTCATTCACAACAGGGAGAAAATGATTAATTTACGAGTCAGCTGATTTGGTAGTCAATAAAGAAAATCTTTCAAAAGAGAGTGTTTTATTAAGCTATTAATTTGGTGAACTGGCTGGAAACCACTGGCTCAGTCGGTGCCTCTCCAGCTCCACACGGAATTACCTCTAACAACAGAGGCAAGTGAACATATTCCCAGGGGCACCTGGAGACTAGGTCTGGCGGGGGGGGGGGGATACATTTCTATAAAGTTTCCCTTTTTAAAAAAATCTTCAATTTGGGGGAAAATTTTCCATTCTCCTCCATAACAGAAGTGTTTGTTTTAGTATCTAAATAGCGTGCGTTCACCCAAACCTGCATGAGAAATGTGGTGCTCCAGGAAGACGCACCTACCACTCCACGGCTGTAGACACCCACTGCACCCCACCAACACCAGCACATGTCATATCATGAGGTGGTTTAGGGACCCAGGTTGAGAAGTACAGGGATCCAGCTGACCTTGCACAATTTGCCTGGCCATAACATTCTGTGCACCTCCCTTGTTCATCCATGAAAAGGCAAAAACGCTTTAAGGTGATGAATCCCTTTACCCCTACAACTCAAATGGCATCATGTCCACAGCCTAGAAGGAAAGCGAAAGTCCAGAAACAAAACATGTTATGCTAGGGAAAGGAGGAAAAATTTCAGGGGGAGCCACGCAGAGCTCCAGAGAAGCTGTCCATCTGAAATACCACCTGGAATTCACACCAGTAATAACTGTTGTGAATATAAAAATTAATAGGGGGGATTTTATAGTATTAGAGAAATTTATTTTTATAAATCATGTGTCTATCACCCAAGTGTTGACGCATGCATGCAATTCAAACATCAGGCTTACAATAAAAAGCTCACTGAATGACTTAGCAAGGACAATTCCCCCATTTTCTCTATAATTTGGAGTGGAAGGAGGAGGGGGCAGTGGGTAGAGGGTGCAGTTACTGGGTCAATTAATCAACCTGAAAACTGTGACACAAACTCTGACGCCTAACCTATGTCTAAAAATACACAAATGTATACGAATTTGTTTTAAACTGTCAATGCCTATATTTAGGACCTTCCCAGCAAGGCTATAATGAGACTGTGTTTGAGGGCTTCAGTCATAGCAGACTCTACCATTAATCTGAAGTTAGTTAAATTAACAGCATTTAGTACTGACTTGTCAATCTCACTGCTCCAGGAAATTGCACCTTGAGGCTACTAATATTGCCAATTTTTCCACTGGAGTATGCGCCCGCGTGTGTGTATGTGTATTTTTTTCTCCAAAACCTCCGTGTTCATACACCATCATTGCTTCCCTACGTCCACAGCACTTATATTATCATTTATTCTGGCCTCCTTTAGCCTTCCCGGGGGATTCTGCATAGTGTAGCTGCTCAGTGAAAGAGTTTTTTAGCTTTATATTTATTTGTTTATTTTTCTGTCATGGCTCATGACTGAGGCTTTAAAAAAAAGTGTGACAGTATTTAGAGTACATGATTGACTGCTACAGCAACATTCATTAACCATGACAAATCTGCAGCAAAACACAGTCCTGAGTGTTCTAAACAGCAACTTTAAAAAGAAAGAAAGAAGAAAGAAAAAGAAAAAAAAAAGGACTCAACTAATTTTTCATTGACCTCATCGGTAAATAAATGTAGACTGATGGTGAGCAGGGGCAATAATAAATTAGCATTCATTTCCTGTAATTAATGCAAACATGCCTATGAACACAGGGAATATGAATATATAACCACCTAATTTCCATTTCAAAATACACCTAACAGATTTTCACTTGAGTTATCTTCATAATATTCCCCCTCATTAGAAGAATGAACTGGCTGGGCTCCCTCCCACCCGCCGGGGGGAAATACCGTTTCAGTCGCAGAGCGCGTCAGTGACAGATTTGCAGAACTTGATTCTGATCTGTGTCATTACTTGGTCCCCTACCACATGCCCATGTTGAGGCTGTCTTCCTTTATCACTGACCAACAAGGGCTCCTCTGAAGTGACCAGGTGACCACCTCGCAGGCCCCACATGCGTGAGAGCCACCACAAGAAGCAGCCTCCTAGCCTGGCACGGAAGGTGAACTATCCTTGACAGGAGCGTTCCCTCGCACAAGGGCAGGCCAGGTACACAGTATGATGTGAATCAAACAAAGGCGACCATGCACTGAGTAAAACAGGAATGCCACTCCGCGTGACCTCTCTCAGCAAGAGAAGCTAGCAGAACTTGCTCCCTTGGGCACGGGCGTCTCCTGAGACCATTCCCGCTAGCAGACCACAATCAAAGATCCATGTCTGATCACAATCAGGTCACCCAGCTTTCAGAAATCTCTAGACCTACTGTGGCAGCAGTAGTAGAACACTTCATTTTGTTTTATTTTTATTTTTTTGTAGTAGTAGAACACTCTGTTAGTAGTAAACACATTGACTGATACCAACAGAATTATGCCACTAAGACACATACAAAAATGTTTGTGAGCTGGGCAGACAATGATAAGACCAGAAAATTTGAATCAGGCTCTACCAAAATAAAAAAAGAACAAACAACTTTGGCAGAATGCAGCTTGCCTCATCGATGACTTCTCCCAGGGTCTTCCTTGCCCTACAGAGCTTTAGCCCCTAAGTGTTTGTGCCTCTGAAGACTGTGGCAACAAATGTGTGCCATGTGGATTAGAAGCAGTCCTCATGGGCACTTGATAGTGGAATTCTAACTGATGACAGCTAAGCAGCTATGTGGGGGGGGGGGTGTCACAACAGGGCCAGAGGGCAATGGGAATGTCTTAAATTGATGGATTTACCATTTGGTCTAGTTGCGAATATCACTAATTAGACCTTATCGTAACAAGACGTTAACGATGAACATAGATCCCACTTTCTCCAGGCATTTCTTAAAACCCAAAGTGGACTCAGCTCTCTTGCCAGCCAGGCAGCACTTCCCCAGAAAGAAAAAGAGTCACCCGTTTCTTTCTGTTTAGTTGTCAGCCTGGAAAGCCGAGCAATGCACCTCAACACACTGGTGCAAGAAGCGCAGGAGAGGGTGAGTGACCTGTCGGCTCAAGTGGAGAATGAAGGATTCAGTCTGGACAACACAGAGAAAGAGAAACAGCTGAAAGCTTGGGAGTGGAGGTATCGGCTCTACAGACGCATGAAAACAGGCTTCGAACATGCGAGTGAGTATAAGCAGAGGACTTCTACGTTTAACTAGACCAAACCTTGTTTGAGACAGCCAGGCCTTCTTTTACTGATTTTTTTGTAACACGACAGGGTCATGGATGGCCGTTGTCGGCCTGTCTGGAGCATGGGCTCTGAGAAGCTGTAAAAGGATCTTTTGTCTTGCTTGATTTTCTGGCTCCTGATAGGTTCTCTGGCCACAGCCATGAGGCTTCAGTGCTGCTGGCTTCCCTCCACCGTGTCACACTCATCTAGCACTTTCCACCCGTTACGCCCTAATGCCTAATGACCTGGATGGTCTGATGCCCTAAGTGGCTATATTTTGGGATGTGGAGGTGGAAAAATATTTGTTTGCCTATTTGTCCAGTTTCTGCTTCAAGCTCAAGTTTAAGCTGTTTTCAACTCTCTACTGCATTTTTTATATAGAACTTATGTAAACTGACCTTCAGTTAGTACAGGCTGTAGAGGACAGTCAATCAGCCCATGAATTATGCTTTTGTGTGCACTTCCATTCTCTTTTACTGATTCTTTTTGTCAGTTTAAGAAAGTCTTATTTCTGGGTAATACTAGCACTGGAAGGTACTGCTTAGTGCAGCCTCTGATATAAAAATATAGAGAAAATTCAAACAGTTGTAAAATATTAAACTTTTATTCCAAAAGGAAACTTAAACAACAGAAAAATTAGAACTATACTGAAATTTTAAATATAAGGGAAAGGACAGTTCATTAGTTTGGAAGTTATCTGCCTCTGCTCTGGTGATTTTAGCTGTGGTAAAGACCACAGGTGGTGAAAATCTTGTTTTCCAAGATATTACTGTAAACTAAGTCCCAAAACTAGGCCTAATGCTTTCTGTTGAAGCAAATAACATAACCAACATGAAAGAAAGGCTGCATTAATATTAACATCTATGAAGCAATGCTGATACGTTTGCTCTTATAGTAAAAAGAAAAAAGCTCAGCAATCATTTTAATAAGTGCATTTGCTATTGTGCTTCAATCAGGACAAATTAATATCAGAAGTCATTTTTAGACTTGATATCAATTTTTAATTTTCTAAGTTATAAAACACCTTCTAATGTTAAGGAATACCTAATGCCATCAGAAATCTGCTAGCAGACATGACATCTGCCCATGAATTCTTCCTTAGAAAAACACAATTGTGTAATAAGAGGCAGCATGGCAGCAAAGCAAGTTAACCTTCCACACTGGGAAGAGCCCAGCACTGGGCATTCAAAGTCATGGGCTTTCCTCCTAGCTATGTCTTCACTGTATCCTTAAACAGGTCATTTAGCCCCTTTGGGCTGCAGCTTCCTCATCCTAAAAGAGGGGATGCTGTTACTTGCCCTTTCTACCCAATAGGGTTGCAAAAAGTGTCCCATGAAATGATTTACACAAAAGCACTTTATAAAATGTAATGGTTCCTGCTAACACTTTGTTAGCCTTCTCTCCGCTGGTCCAGCCAACCTCCTATTGTGTTTCTGGGACATTTGGGGAGGCTTAACTAGTACTATTTACCCCTTCAGAAGATGTTCTAATGATCAAATAAGACCAAGATCGCAACAAATAAAGGCCATTGAGACTTCTAATGAAAATGTTCAAAAGCAAAAGCTATTAGGCTCTACAAACAAATGTTTCTATAGTATGTGTTTCAGGGTGTCCTTTGAAGATGCAGGAACATTGTTTGAAAAGGATTTGCTTTGTTAGGATCCTGTGTTTTTTCCTTCTGTCTCAGGAGCCCCCGAGGTGCCAACCAATGTCTGTCTCATGGTAACCAGCAGCACATCGCTCACTGTCAGCTTCCAAGAGCCTCTGAGTGTCAATGCCGCTGTAGTAACCAGATATAAAGGTAATGCGCTGTAGATGCTTTTTTCATTGCTCCTTCTTAAAAAACAAGCCACTGTTTGGGGACCAGTTGTGCATTTTGTATGTTTGCTTCCAGCTGATAGGCTGTTGTTTCATTCTATGCGGCACTGAAATATTTCTACATACAGAGCAATAAGGTGATAGAGTAAGTCACAGAGAAGATGAACCACAAGACTGGACTGTCATTCCAAGCTCCCCAATGAACATTACTTTTCCAATCCTGTTTGCAGAGGACCTGCTCTGTGCATATAGCATAGGACTGGGGGGACAGGACTGAGGAGGACACACTGAAGAATCAGCCTGGCTTCAAGGAGTTCAGAGGCTTGGCCATGAAACATACTAAATAGGGGGCATATATTATAAATTGATAGCTGCAATGGCAGGTAACTAGGGTTGAGGACAGAAAAACCCAACAACAAAAAATAAAGTGCACTGGAGCTCAGAAAAGAAAGAGATGGGGAAATGATAGGCTCAGGAAGGCCCCAGGGTGGAGGTAGCATTTGGGCCTGGTTGTCAAGGATGGCTAGGATTTGAACCAAAGATAAACTCCCAAGTGGAAAGAACAGTGATAATAGGCATGAAAGCAAGAAAAAGCAGGGACAAGTAAGGAGAATAAGAGAATACACTGAAGGAATAGTGTGGCTCCAGGGGAGGGGAAGGATCATGACAAGATGAAGTGAAATATAAGATTAGAGAGTCAAACTAATCTTATATGTCGGGCTTGAAATCAAGATTAAGAAGTTAGACTCTTTGATAAAGTCTGCAATCCACTGTATAAAATAAAGACAATATTGAAAGAGATACAGATTTAGAATAAGGAAATGAATTAGAGGACAGCTATACACAAAAAAATGAAACTTGAGCACCAACTTACACCATACACAAAAATAAATTCAAGGTGGATAAAAGATTTAAATGTAAGTCATGACACCATTAAAGTCCTAGAGGAGAACGTAGGTGGGTAAACCTCAGATATTTCACACAGCAATATTTTCACTGATATGTCCCCTAGAGCAAGGGACATACAGGAAAGAATAAGCAAATGGGACCTCATCAAAATAAAAAGCTTCTGCACAGCTAAAGAAAACAGTATCAAAATAAAAAGAGAACCAACCATATGGGAAAACATATTTGCCAATGATACCTCAGACACAGGTTTAATCTCCAAAATATATAAAGAACTCACATGACTCTACTCTAAGAAGACAAGCAACCCAATTAAAAATGGGCAAAGGACTTGAACAGACAATTCTCCAAGGAGGACACACAGAGGGTCCAGAGACTCATGAAAAGATGCTCAATATCACTAGCTATCAGAGAGATGCAGATTAAAACCACAATGAGGTACCACTTCACACCAGTCAGAATGGCCATCATAAGCAAAACAACAAACAACAAGTTTTGGAGACGTTGTGGAGAAAAGGGGACACTAGTACACTGTTGGTGGGACTGCAGACTGGTACAACCACTATGGAAAACAGTATGGAACTTCCTCAGAAAGTTAAAAATGGATTTGCCTTTCGACCCAGCAATTCCACTGCTAGGATTATATCCTAAGAACCTAAAACACCAATCCAAAAGAACCTATGCACCCCAGTGTTCATAGCAGCACAATTTACAACAGCCAAGTGCTGGAAGCAACCTAGGTGTCCATCAGTAAATGAATGGATCAAAAAACTGTGGTACATTTACACAATGGAATTCTATGCAGCAGAAAGAAAGAAGGAGCTCCTACCCTTTGCGACAGCACGGATGGAGCTGGAAAGCATTATGCTAAGCAAAATAAGCCAGGTGGTGAAAGACAAAAACCATATGATCTCACATTTAACAGGAACCTAATCAACAAAACAAATAAACAAGCAAAATATAACCAAAGACTCTGAAATGAAGAACAGGCTGACAGTGACCAGAGGGGAGAAGGGAGAGAATTTCAGGGGGAAAGGGGAAGGGTTTGCAGGAACAAGTATAAAGGACACAAGAACAAAAACAAGGGGGGATGGAAATGGGAGGGAGGTGGGGAGGGCTGGGGGGGCTGGGCTGGGATGGTGCTAAATGGTAGAAAACTGTACTTGAACAACAATTAAAATAAAATAAAATTTGAAAATGAATCAGGAAGCTACTCAGGAAAGAGGTCACGACAGCATGACCCCGCTGCTATAGCAACACTAGGAAAGGAGAGAGAGCCCCGAGGAGGAGAATAATGCCATTGTTACGAAGATACCAGCCAGGGCTTACAAAGCACCCAGCAGAGTGCCCAGCCTTTTGGCATCTCTGTGCCACACTGGAAGAAGAGTTGTCCTGGCCACACATTAAATACACAAACACTATCAAAAACTGATGAACAAAAAGAAAGGTTTTAAATAAATTTACAATTTTGTGTTGGGCCACATTTGTAGCCATTCTGGGTCACATGCAGCCCCAACTTGGACACCCCAAACCTTTACATGCATTAACTCTATTTAGATTTCACAACAACCCTATGAGGTAGGTACTGGTAAGATTCCCACTTTGCAGATAAGAAAACTGAGGCAATGAGGTTAAGGAATTTGCCTAAGGCTCCCAGCAGAGCCAGAAGTGTCTCATTATGTTGACACTTGAATGTGGTAGACAAAAAGAAATCTATTTCCCCGATTAAAGAAGACTTGTGGAAATACCATGAACAGTTCTAAAACCTGATAAAGTCTTCCACACATATTCCAAGATGCCAGGCCACTGGGTAGGATTTCTGTGTTCAGGTCACTGCTCCTCCCTTTGGGCCACAAATATGTCCAGGTAGTATATGCACTTCCTTTCTCTTTACCAGGCCCTGTTCCCATGTCTGCAAACTACTCTCCCCACACCATAGCTTTCTGGGGAACTGCCAGACCACTCCCCTCTCTGTTTGTAATACCTTAGGAAGACAGCTCTGAATTGGTTACCGCTTTGCGTTTCCTGTCTCAATCTAAAACAGTGACTTGTAACCTTTTTCAGCTCATGGCATACATAAACTACTAAAATTCTGTGGCACACCAAAAAAATGTTATATTTTTTGCAGATGTGAAAAAAAAATAAGTATAATCTTGATTCATTCACACTGGATGGCTATTGTTCTGCTGGATGTTTTCCTCTTTTTATTTGACAATCTAAGGGAAAGGAGGTCATTGCCCCTGACTAAATAGTCAGGTATTATACGTTTTAAAAATTCTTACAGCAAAATTCTTGTAGCACATTAGTGTGCCAAGGCATGCCAGTTGGAAATCACTGTTCTAAGAGAAGGCAGCCTGAGGGTACTAGCAACAGGAGATAAATGAAGCCACCCAGGATGACCTCCCACAGCCATCCTCTGATACAACTCTGATACTTTCCTTGGTCGTCTCATCTGCCAAGGCTTTCTGAAATTCAGAGCAAGTTTTTGGTTGGCAATGTCAGATATGGGCATTTTTCTCTCTTTTTATCTCTTTTCTGCTCAGGATTTTGAAAAAGGGTTTCATCAGTGCTGCCCAGCTTGACATTTGCTTCTTACATTTGATTAGTGAACTACAAGGAGCTAATTTATCTAGACTGTCAGCTACTTAATACCTGGCCACAGAACCAGCAAATTCTACCCACATTCGCATATTAACGCGTCTCATCTCAGGAGACTTGCACTTGGGTGAGGCTGAACTGAAAGGTCACAAGTGGGTTCTGTTAGTAACTGGAGGAGATTAATTAAGCATTATAAATAGAATTGTCTGTTGCATTATGGAGTAGGTTTCCTTATGTTAGTTTATAAGGTCATAAATTGAGTCCTTAACCTGACCACTCTCAAGGATTATTTAAAACAGCTGGTGGCCTACTGTACCCAGAGACAGGACAGTTTTTAATTCAGGGTTGAAGTGAATTAATTTTGGAAATACTAGCAAAATTACCCTGAGACAAGGCTAATTGTTTTGTTTGCTTTAGAAAAAGAAGAAACAATGAGAACTCCACCAAATGAAATGGCAATGATCTAACTGATCCTGCAGTGTTTAGGGCTTGGCAAAAACATCTCACACTGCTCTCCAGAATTTCTGGGTTCAGCAAAACCTCAAGCCTATTTTGACAACTGGATGTTTCCCCCTTTGTGCATAAGCCAGTGTTTGAAAGAAAATCTGAGTCCTCTGTTTCTCACTTGTTTACATGCAACTCATCCACATGTTGTTTTTTTCCAAAAGTCTGCTGATGTCCAGAAATCTGTCTAAGAGCACCTCTTTATAAGCCTTCCTCAGGCCCAAGGGCCACGCACCAGGCCAAATGCCATCACAACTTAGGGACGAAAGGTATCAATTTCAGCTTCAAACCCAGGAAACAGTTCTGAGGGAGACCCACTGGATTTTTCTGCCTGCAGCTCCCCTGGACGCAGGGAAGTGAGGCCAAAAGGGCTACTGTCTGTTTCTGGGAGTTTCCTGCATAAAGAGCCCTGGCATCGTCAGGTCCCATCTCACCCATTTTCAGTTTACAGAGCACAGCTAGAGCTACTTCAGATGCTTCAGTGCTTTGGAAGATCACCAGGACTTGGTTATGCCTTCTCTCCTCGCTGCCTTGGGTGACCTGCCTGACGCTCTTGTTTGCAGAGGATATGTCAATTCTCTGCAGGCCCAAAGTAGAAAACATTTTTAGAAGTGATTTTGCTGTTCTCTGCAGGGTTTGGGGTGGATAGGAAGGTATCCTGTAAAAGGTGCAGTAAAGCATCCGTTTTCCATCCACAGGATGAATCATTTTCTAGTTTTTACAGGTGTGCCTTGAAGCAGTCATACTTTGGGGTCTGCCAGTTGTGAGATGCAGCTGTAGGTGCTCCAGGAAATGTGAGTGCCCTGTTTGAATGGCACCCGTCCCCATCTCTCTTCCTACCTTGTTCCTGATTAGAAACCAGCACCCTAGTTCTTCCCTACAAAGGCCTGTCATAACAAATTACCTAACTGTTCTTCATTTGGTGGCATTTTAAAAAATTAAAATGCATTTCTCCTTGTAGAGACTGCCAGGACCTCTCAATGGGTAGTGTATCTGCTTCTGCAAAGACCAGGTGGTTGCCTCTGCCAGTCAGCACCTCCAGCCTCTTTCTCAGAAGGAGCAGCCAAAGAATCCCAGGGGGATGTCCAGTAGCACTGAAGCTTCCAGGAGAAAGAGTACACCATTTTCCCATTACAATTCTCAGGGTTGATCATTTATAATAACAGTGTAAACTTGATCATGACTTGATCACTTACTTGGGCCATCTTTTAACCAGAGTTGAGAAAAACTTGACTTCATGGGATTTGGGGGCACACTGTTGAGTAATTTAAATTATTTTCATGCCTCCTATTCCTTTCCTCCTACCTCTCACAGTCAAAAAGATACTTGTCTACCAAGAAAAATGTATTGCATTAGAGAATAAAACTATTTTCCAAGTCTAATTAATTAAAGGATTATTATGATCATAAGCATGATGTGGCTATCTATGCTCATGACTAGATTGAAGTAATACCATTCCATAAAGCAAAAAGATTTATAACTTGGTTTAGACTGTTGGGAAGGGGTAAAGCCAAACATTTGCAGGTGAGAACAACCAGGACAGGCAGAGGTTATATCCAGAGGACATGAAACTCAGTGGAGTAATATTTTTTGCCTGTAAGTAAAAATGTAACTAAATGTATGCTGGGGATAAACAGAAGGTCCAGTGGCAGTGAGAGAATGGCAACACCACTCAGGTCATTTCTTCCAAGCTACAACAGCCTTTGTGTGTCCTTAGTCCTCCTCCACACTTCTGCAGGTTGCTGAGTTGTCAGGATCCAGGCAGTTGACTCTTTAAACACCGTGTAACCCACCTTAAAACCTTCCACCAATGAGATACACTGGACAGGGTTATATAAGAGAAAAACTTGGGATTTATCCTTCCCTCCATGTCACATCCCCAACCACCAAGTTCATCTCTGATACGTTTGCTTACAAATCCTTTCTTGATGCACATATACATATATGTATATGCATACAATGTATAGTTTTGTTTGTGAACTCTAATATAAATATCATCACCCTATCTGTCTAATCCTACAACTAGTTTTTTTTCCAACTCAACAATATATCATATACATCTTTCTATGTCAGTGTGTTTAATCTTCACTTTTAATAGTTATATAGTATTCTTGTTCCATATATATAGAGGTGCCATAATTTATTTAATTATTCTCCTAGTCGCGGACAGAGGTTTTTTCACTTTTTTCCTATTAAATAACGCTTCAGTCCTTGTATGAGCGTACCTTGGAGATATTACAGATTTGGTTCCAGACCACTGCAATAAAGCAAATATCACGATAAAGCAAGTCACGCAAATTTTTTGGTCTTCAAGTGCATATAAAAGTTAGGTTTATACTACACTATAATGTGTTAAGTGTGAAACAGCATTAAATCTAAAAAATGTACATACCCTAATTTCAAAACGCTGCACTGCTAAAAGTGGGAGCCACCACCTGAGCCTTCTCAGAGTCGCACTCCTTTTGCTGGCGGGGGTCTTGCCTCGAGGCCGACGACTGCTGACTGGTCACAGTGGCGGCTGCTGAAGGACGGGGTGGCAGTGGCAATTTCTTAAGATAAGACAACAGCGAAGTCTGCCACACCAATTGAGTCTTGCTTTCAGAAACAACTTCGCCGTGGTAAGCATACAGCACTGTCTGACAGCATTTTAGCCACAGCAGCACCTCTTTTGAAACTACAGTCAACCCTCTCAGGCCCTGCCACTGCTTTTTCAACTAAGTCCATGGAATTTTCTAAATCCTTTGTTGCCATTTCAGTAACCTTCACAGCATCTTCACCAGGCATAGATTCCATCTCCAGAAACCACATTCTTTGCTCGTCTGCAAGAAGCAACGTCCATCCGTTACAACGTTAACACAACGCTGCAACCATTTCCTGCCCCCAGGCTCCACTGCTAATTCCATTTCCCTTCTGCACCCACCAGACCTGCAGTTACTCCATCCACTGCAGTCTCGAACCGCTCAAATCTCCAAACTCCTGTTGATGTGGACATTTTGATCTCTTCCCAGGAAACGAGAATGCCTTATTGCCATCTAGAATGGTGAATACTTTCCATAGGTTTTCAATTTATTTTGCCCAGATCCACCAGAGGAAGCACTATCTATAGCAGCTATAGCC
Organism: Tonatia bakeri; assembly: GCA_004024845.1. Classification (NCBI taxonomy): domain Eukaryota; kingdom Metazoa; phylum Chordata; class Mammalia; order Chiroptera; family Phyllostomidae; genus Tonatia; species Tonatia bakeri. Next base: position 130,806 of record PVIA01004041.1, read on the forward strand.
TTACAAATGTATTTCTTAAATGGTAAGACTTGAAAGTCATAATCACTCCTTGACCCATGAGCTGCAGAATAGATGTTTTGTCAGCAGGCATGAACAGAACATTAATCTTGCTGTACATCTCCATTAAAGCCTTTGAGTGACCAGGCACATTGTCAATGAGCAGTAATATTTTGAATGAAATCTTATTCTGAGCAGTAGGTCTCAACAGTGGGCTTAAAATACTCAGTAAACCATGTTGTAAACAGACATGCTATCATCCAGGCATTGTTCCATTTATAAAGTACAGGCAGAGTAGATTTAGCATAATTCTAAAGGGCCCTAAGATTCTTGGAACGGTAAATGAGCATTGGTTTCAACTTAAACAGCTGTACTAGTCCCCAACAAGAGAGTCAGCTTGTCCTTTAACTCTTTGAAGCCAGGCCTTGACTTCTCTCTAGCTATTAAAGTCCTAGGTCGCATCTTCTTCCAATATAAGGTGGTTTTGTTTACACTGAAATCTGTTATTTAGTGCAGCCAACTTCATTAATTATTTCAGCCAGATTATCTGCATAACTTGCTAAAACTTCTATATCAGCACTTGCTGCTTCACCTTGCACTTTTATGTTATAAAAATGGCTTTTTTCCTTAAACCTCATGAACCAACCTTTCTGCTAGCTTCAAATGTTTCAACTACACCTACCTTACCTCCCTTGGCCTTCACAAAATTAAAGAGAGATATGGCCTTGCTCTGCATTAGGCTTTGGCTTAAGGCAGTAATTTTCAACCTTTATTATCTCACAGCACACATAAACTAATTACTCAAATTCTGTGAAAAGAAGGGGCTGGAAAGAAGTATTTGAAGTCATGAAAGGCAAGGACCTACATCCAAGATTACTCTATCCAGCAAAGATATCATTTAGAATGGAAGGGCAGATAAAGTGCTTCCCACATAAGGTCAAGTTAAAGGAGTTCATCATCACCAAGCCCTTATTATATGAAATGTTAAAGGGACTTATCTAAGAAGTAGAAGAAGATCAGAACTATGAACAATAAAATGACAACCAATTCATAACTATCAACAACTGAACCTAAAAAAACAAAAACAAACTAAGCAAACAACTAGAACAGGAACAGATTCACAGAAATAGAGCTCACATGGAGGGTTATCAGCAGGAAAGGGGTGGGGGGGAAATGGGGGAAAAGGTACAGGAAATAAGCATAAATAGTAGGTACAAAATAGACAGGGGGAGGTTAAGAATAGTATAGGAAATGGAGAAGCCAAAGAACTTACATGTATGACCCATGGACATGAACTAAGGTGGGGAATGATGGTGAGAGGTGGGGTATAGGGAGGTGGAAAATAAAGGGGAGAAAAAAATGGGACAACTATAATAACATAACCAACCAAATGTATTTAAAAAATCTGCGGCACACCAAAAAATATATACATTTTTGTTAATCTGATTTTAAAAATAAGTATAATTTTGATTCATTCAACCTGACAGCTATTGTTGTGTTGGCCGTTGTCATTTTTTTATTTGACAATCTAAGGGAAAAGAAGTCAGTGTCCCTGACTAAATAATCAGGTACTGCATGTTTTAAAAACCTTGTGGCACACTGGTTGAAAATCGCTGGCTTCAGAGAATGCTATAGCTGGTTTGATCTTGTATCCAGAGCACTAACACTTTCTTCAGATCAGCAATAATTTGTGTGTTCACTGGAGTAACACTTTTAACTTCCTTCAAGAACTTTCCCTTTGCATTCACAGTTGGGCAGGCACAAAAGGCCTAGCTTCTGGCCTGTCTCGGCTTTCAACACGCCTTCCTCACTAAGCTAATCACTCCTACCTTTTGATTTAAAGTAAAAGATGTGACTCTTCCATTCACTTGAACACTTCAAGGCCATTGTACGGCTGGCCTAATTTCAACATAGCGTCTTAGGGAATTGGGTGGCCCAAGAAAAGAGAAAGAGATAGGGGAATGGCAAGTCCATGGATCATTCACAACACACAGTCATAAAACGGCAGTTCTTGGTTCCCCAAAGCAATCACAGTAGTAACATCAAAAATCGCTGATCACAGATCGCCACAACCATTATAATAATAATGATAAAAGTTTGAAATAATGCAGGAATTACCAAAATGTGACAAAGAGACACGAAGCAAGTACATGCTGTTGGAAAACTGGCACCAATAAGCTTGCTCAGTGCAGAATTTCCACAGACCTTCAATCTATTAAAAAATGCATTATCTGCAAAGCGCCATAAAATATGGTATGCTGTATGCATCTCTATGTGAATGCACAGATCTTTCTGCTTCTAATTAACAACCCTAAAATATTTTTTATGTGTTTTTTGGGGGATTGTTAACTAGAAGCGGAAAGATTGTGTGTTCTCTACACTCTGTCTCACTGATCTGTCTGCACCTGTGATAATCCCACATAGTAACTTTATGGTGTATTTAATGTCTGTTACAGCAACTCCCTCCCCATGGTAGCCTTTTTCAAAATGTCTGTTATTTGCACACACCTTCTTTTCTAAATGAATTTTAGAGTCAGCTTGTCAAGTTTAATTGTTAAAATCTTACTGAGCTAGTATACTATTCCTAGATTAATTTGGTGAGACTCCCCCTTCATCATGTCTTCCTAACCAAGTTGAATATTACATATTCAAGAAAGCTTAATAATTTTCTTTATAATATGGGTCTTACATGTTTCCTGTTAAGTTTCATAATGGATATATTTTACAGTTTTGAGACTGTTGAGTGAACTTTCTTTTTAAGATATTCTCTCATTGGCTATTATGGGACAGAAAAACTACTATTATTTTTTCTTTTTAAATCTTCAGTTGACTGCTTTACTGACCCTTTCAGTGGTAGCTTTTTCTTTTCCAGTAGGTTGCCTTGCAATCTCATAAAATTTTTCCATCATGTTATTTTCAAGTATCGGTCATTTTGTCCTTTCCTTTCTAATATTTTTCTTCCTTTTCCATATCTCACTTCATTAACTAGAACTGATATGAATTCTAGTTTCCTCTACATTGTGAATAGTAACTGGGATAGTAGGTATCTGTCTCTCTTACCTGCCTTTGTCAATATGCATCCAGTATTTCCCTAACTAGTATGATGTGCACTGTATATTTCTGGTAGATGCCCTTTACCAAATTAAGGAAGTTTCATTTGGATTATGATTATTAATATAGTATTGAACACAATTTTGAAATCTCTGTAGTTAAAACCCTTTCGGTATTTCAAAAGTCATGTATTTAGGGCCTTTTATTTTTTTTTAAACATAATTTTTTAAAGATTTTATTTATTTATTTTTAGAGAGGAGAAGGGAGGGAGAGAGGGAGAGAAACATCAATGTGTGGTTGCCCCTAGCCCACAACCCAAGCATGTGCCCTAGACTGGGAACTGAGCTGGCGACCCTTTGGTTCACAGGCCAGCAGCCACAGCAGCCAAGGCAGGCCTCTTCTTTTAAAATTGTTGGACATTTGTCTATCTGATTGGTTTGTATGAAGAGTTAATTTCTTGATTCATTAAACCTATTTCTGCTTATTTTCTATTTTACTAATTTCTGGCTTTAACTTTGCCAATCTTAATACTTGCTGTGAGTTTATTGTTTCTTTGTTTTTTTATTTAAAAACTTAATTTACTTGTTCTTTTACTTTACTGTTTTATAATCCATGGACTTAAGGCTATACATTTTCCCCTGACTGCTATTTTGTCCATATCTAAAAAGTATAAAAAGCAGTGTTATAATTATCTGTTTATAAATAATTTGTAATTTGTTTCATTTCCACTTCAACCAGAGTCTTGAGATGAGTCATTTTAAACTTCTAAGTGGCCATATTTTTGGCTATATCTTTGTTAATTTCTAATTTTATTATAATAAGAGAAAATTTTAATGTAAACTGTATCCTGTTGGGATGTTTTTCAATCCTTACTTGTGGCTAACCAATGAACCAGTTACATAGGCACCGTGCTGGGTATTTGAAAGAATGTTTAAAGTCTGTTGGGTAAAAAGTGTGACTGTGTGTTGTTTAAATCCCTGTTCTTTTCTGAAGCAGTGCCCCTTGTATCTTTGATCTCTGAGAAGCTGCTTTATTTGTCTTGCTTCATACTACTTGCCTCAGTTCCTATTCTGTTTGTAATTAACATTGCTATCTACGTTTCCATTTGTCTGCTGCCTTTTCTATCCTCTTATTTGCATCCTTTCCATGACATCTGAAATACATTCATCTCTTGTAAAAAGTATATAGTTAAATTAATTTACTCAATCTGAAAGTCTCTTTTTATGTACAATTTTAAATTTTGTCCATCCAAAGTGATACAAGAATGGGCTTTAAAAACCAATCTACCCTGAAAGGTTTATAGTGAAAAAACCAAAGTTCCTGGTTTTATTCCTCCTACCCTTCCTCTTTGCAGAGCCAGCCACTTCTAACTCCTCTAGTCCCCATATGTACCTGTCTATGTTGATTAGTATGTTTCTATGACTATTTCTTAATTATCAATCATGGGTCTTGTGTATGCAATTATAACTATAACAGAAAAGAATTTAACTCTCTCATCACACGACACTCACCTGCACTCCCTTAGTCTCTCAACATAATTATGTTGCTTTTTTTAGTTAACAATGTCTGTACAGAGTGTGTAAGTTTCTGATATTGCGAAGTCAAATAGTTTACTATGATTGACTATATTTCCTTTCCTATATATTTTCCTCACATCTCTACCTACCTTTTTATCTTTCACACCCTACTTGCCATTATCATATTCAAAATTTTTTTCAAATATTTTCAGAGTAGTTCCTATTTTTCCAAAAGTAGCACATATTTTCCCTCCCACAGTACTCTCTGTTCATGTTCACTGCATAATAATAACCCATTAGGTTACATTAGGGAAATACAAATTAAAACTACAAGGCAATATTACTACATGCTTATCACAATAGGAAAAAATTTTAAATATTGACAACAGCAATAAAGATGCAGAGAAATCAGATCATTCATACATTGCTGGTGGAAGTGTAAAATAATACAGGTTCTAAAAAAACTGACAATTTCTTTAAAAAGTAAATGTGTAGTTATCATACATCCTATCAATTACACTAATGAGTATTTGTTCTAGCAAAATAAAAACTTATGTTAATATAAAAACCTCAACACAATTATTCACAGCGGTTCTATTTATAACAACCAGAATCTGGAAACAATTCAGATGTCTGTGAATTGGTGAATAATTAAACAAACTGGGTATATTCACACCATAGACTACTGACTACTACTCAGTAATAAAAAGGAACAAATTATTGATCCACATAACAACTTGGATGAATCTCCAGTAAATCATGCTGAGTGAAAAAGCCAATCCAAAAAGGCTACATAGTGTATTATTCCATTTATATGACACTCCCGGGATAACAAAATTATATAGAAATAGAGAACAGACTAATGGTTACCAATGAAGAGGGAAATGGGTATTTATGGCTCACTTTTTTGTTTTCTAGCTAATGGGTGTATTTTAAAATACTTTGTTTACTTTTTAAAGGATTTGCAGAGAAAACAGGTGGGCATGCATACGTGTCAGTTTAGCGTCTTGATCCAATCTCCAAGTCACTTCTCCTTTTTCCCCAAACTGCATGCTCAGTAAACATGACCTAATGCTAATATTAGCCTCAGCCAACATACTTATGAAAGCATATCTGCTGTTTCAAAAAATTATGTAAGTCACCCAGAAACAAACATAAAACTGGGTTTTTGTATCAGCTGGTGAAGGATTATTCCTGACACTGATTTCGTCTTTTTCCTGTTATATTTGGAGAATCATAGATCCACAAAGCAGTAAGTTTTTGGAATATGTGAGTTTTTCCCTAAGGTATGAGTTCTGTGATGGCAGAAATCTTGTCTTCTCCTTTTTCACCTCACCTCCTACATCCCAGGAGGCTGGTGGTCTTTCTGTTCTTAAAACACGTCCCCGTCGCAGGGCCTTTGCACGTGGCGACCCCTCTGCCTGGGACACGGCCTCTCCTGCGCCCTGCCCACAGATTGCCCGGGTCTCTACTGAAGTCATTTCTTCAAAGAAGCATTTTCTAAGCATTTAGTATCAATCAAGCCTGTTGCAAGTTCTATCATGCCTTTCAACTTTTCTTCAGAGTAATTTTCACAATTTGCAGAAATCTATTTCTATGAAATAGTTCTTTAAGTTGAAAAGACTTTATTACAGAACTTCTTAGTCTAATATCTGATATATCCAATAACTTAATTCTCAAATTTAATTTGACCACCCCGGATGCTTCATGGGAATAATGTTTCATGGAACCCTGAGAACATTTAAAGTAGACATTCTCAAGCTAAGATGCACATTAGATTCACCTTGCTACAGTCCCTTCCAAGTCCAATCAAACTTAAGTCTCTGCAGGGTAGGGACCCAGACAGAAAACTTTCAAGAATTACTAAGTGACCCAACACAACACTAGGCTGTGAACGTAGGCTGTCAGTATCTGTCACTCCCGTTAGACTGTAAGTCTCAGGTGAGCAGGGACTTTTTGTTCACTTTTGTATCCCTAGAACTCAGCACAAGGCTCAAATATATACATAGTAAGGACTCAGTTAATTCATTGTGCATCACAATAAACACGATCAACACAGTCCCCTTGTTTATGGGACTTAGAGATTAGTGGGGAACTTCAAGCTCACCAACATAAAATTCACTTCACAGCATAAAGAAAATATGGCCTGTGCCATTGACTCAAAGTGTTGAGGCTGGAGTTTTTCACAGGCTTTGTCCAACAGCCTCTTTCACTGACTCTCACCTCTCATCCCTTTCCTGTATAAGTAGTCCGCAGTTCTCTTCCCAGCCCTCCCCTCGTCTTCAGTTTCATCTTTCGGCACTGTGCTGGCTCCTCCGAGCTCGCTGTCGTTAGCACACTTGCCACTGGAAAGTTTCTGCAAAGGTGATCACATCAGTGCTGAGTAGAGCGGCTTATTTCTTCCTCCTCCCCCTCACACACCCCTCTGGAACTTTGGAGCCATGAAGCCTCTTGGCGGAGAGGGAGGCCCACCAGGCAGCTCTTTATTGCCATGCAACTGTGAGATTCCTCCCCACACTTCCTCCTGGGGAAAAGTCAGCCTGCCAGTCGAGATTTAACAGTGGAGCAGTGCATGGTGACATGCCAAGCCCCCCTCCCGCCACCCCCACTAACCATCCCCATCACCACCTCACACTGCCATCCCACCCCCGGACTGAACAAACTGTATCACTTACCCCCTGGGAGACTGGCAGTTGCTGAGCCCAGACGCCACAGGGGCTGGTGAGTTTCCAGTGGCCACAGAGGCAGGTCTCCACTCAAGGCCCAGCCTGTCTGTGACTGCCTGCCTGGGCACACGGCTGGGACTGTGGATGATGCACACTTTCTGGGCCACCTTCTCCCTCAGAGATTTTCTCGATGCCTTTTTTGGCCAGAACCCTTTGCAGCATTATAGTTTGTCAATAGCCCGCGACTGCTTTCTAGAATTTCTCTCCAGGAGAAAGTGTGTTTTTCTAAGAAATAGGTGTTCTAGCCTGAAACCTAATTTCATGTGAGGGCTCGAAAATGAAACAAAAATAATCACCCTCAAGTCTGGAAGCTAAGGGGCCTCTCCATGCTGTGAGGAGTGCTTCCTTTTGGAAGGTGGGAGGCCGTGGTGGTCCTTTGTGATTACTAAATAAAATTTTTCCAATTATAAAAGTTATGTATGCTCCTGTATCAGCCAGGGTCCCAGAGGAAAACAAAAGCACACTCAGCTTGAATTTTCAAAAAAAATTAATGAAAGGATTATTTACAGATTGGTAAGCAGAGTTCGTGAATGGTGAGGGATAGCAAAGCACACAGGACTAGCAACTCTGGGAAGCTGGAAGGGAAGAGGGGTAAAAGCTGGGGCCTGGGCACCCGTCAGGACTTGCTCTGTGAAAGGACACACCCGCCACCCCACAGAGGCACTGCCTAAACCCAACTAGAAGCCCAAGGGCAACGAGCCCCGAATGATGCAGTCCACAAGGGCCTCCTAAAGACAAAGAGCAGGACAGCAAACATCAAAAATTTTCTGGGATGAAAAGAGGATAGAGGGATAAAAGAAAACTAGTATAATAGTTATAGAACATTGTGAAGAATAGAAATTTGAAACAAAAAAACAAATCACCTACTTAGTCCTACATTCCAAAGAAATCCATCCCTTGAAGGAACTTGTGCTATTTTTTGACATTTCCATAATCAAAGTATATATTTAAAATAATAGTGATCATTATCAAGCCCATACCATGTTTCAGGCATTAGTTCAAGGCTTTACAAGCATTGCTGCTTCTAAAGCTCACACAGCCCTGTGAAACAGGTAGAGTGTTACCCTCTTCACAGGAAAGGAATCTAAGTCAGAAAGAACTTACTATGGCCATGAGGATCAAGCTTTGATCCCACAGTCTCTGTTCTTAATGACTACACTGTACTACCTCCTTCTCCACTTTCTAGCCCCATGTTATGACTTTTGTTCTGAAGCATTGTTTCAATCCATACATAATATTACATGGAATATAACAATATGCATTTTACTCTTTCTTGATTGTTGCCTATTCAAGTTGCTTTTAATATTTTACTATAATAAATGCTGCTGCTGTGAACATCTCACTATTCAGACTTTTTCCTGAATTTTGCAATATTTCTTTAAATGCAAATTCCACTAGTTTTTCTCTCATTTTAAAATAAGTCTTGATTTTTCTATCATTTTGAATCACATAGTTGTAAACAGCTAAATGTGGACATGGGAATAATATTAAAATTCTCCAATTCTATCACTCTACTCTGCCCCCAAAGAAAAGAAAAATAAAATTAGAAAAGTGGGAGAAAACATAATGAGTTCAAGGAGTGCTCACTTTAATGAGAAATAGCATCTAAATAGCTCAAAGATCCATCACCCACTGCCTGGTTCCACTGCCCAGGGTTAAGTTGGAATATATCCATGAAGCATAAGCACAGGGCACACAGAAGTGCTGCACGCATATTAACCAAATCTAAACCAATGGGTTGTATCTCTTCTAATTAACCATTTCCACTTCTGATCAAGTGTGTGTGAAGAAACACACAGACGAAGAGAACAATTTATTAGGAGAACTTAGGTCTAACTGTTCACTGCCAAGCAAAGTTGTCCATGGACAAAGGAAGGATTTAGGCTCTTCTACAAAGTACTTTGAATGCTTAAGTTATGCACTAGGTGTGGGGAAGTTCATCCCATTCTTCAATACAATAACTGATGAGCCACTCAAGGAAAAGAAGATGAACTATTTTCTAAAAATTTCCTAGGTTCATTGACAAGTGTTTTTCAAAATCTTGATCTGTTTGTTCTACACAGCATGCTGATTATGGCATGGTATAAGTTAAATCAAAATGCCACCTTGCAAACCTCGGTAGCACAGCACAGGTCTGTGCTAAGGGGGCATCATACGGTAGCAGGAGCCTCAGATGAAAAGTCAGGAGGCTGCTATCCTGGTCCTGGTGCTACTTTAACTAGCTAGGTGACCTCCCAGGATAATTCAGCCTCTGTTCTCTCCTCTAAAGAAATGAGGAAATAGCACTAGATCAACAGTTTTCAAGCTGATCCATGGAATCTTAGGTTTCCACAGAGATGCCTCAGGGACCACATGGCAGAGCAAGAGTGAGGGTAGGGAGAGCAGTGGGAGGTCTCCCAGACGCTACAGTCTAAAGAATTAGTTCTCCCTCTTTTTCCTTCATAGCACCATGAAGGTGCTTTGAAGGTACTTCAGAGCTTATAGTCTTTTCCTCTGGCTGTAAACACATCTTTATCCATACATTATTTCCTGACACCTGTTTCTCCTTCTAGACTATATTCTCCATAAAGGCAGGGACAGTGCCTATTTAGTACCCTCTTATAAATCCAATGACAAGCACAGTGCCTGGGACACAGTACATGATTATTTGTTGAATGAATGAATGAATGAATGAATGAATGAATGAATTCACACCTGGAGGTTCTTATAAATTTGGGGATGACTAGTTTCAATAAAGTATGCACAATGTTTTCTTCCTTCTCTTCATTATTGAACCAAATGAAAAGAACTACTTCTGAGTTCTGACTTGGCCCTGACTTCTTAGAAATGGTATAACCTTGGAAACAGAGGTCACAACTCTTCTGAGTTTTGGTTTCCTTTTTTATAAAATGACTAGATTAGTCTATGATCTCTCAGATCTGCTCTAAAATTCCATGATTTCAGTGATTTTGTCCCTTTGGAATCCAAAGACAGTTAGGTAAAGCTGAAAACACTGCATGGGCTTAGAATTCTGTAGGAATGGATGCACTATGTAGTAGAGAGAGATATTCAGAGAATAATTCTAACAGAGGCAATCATGAACTTGGCAAAAACAGGATTAAGAGGCTAGACATCGTTCTACCAACTGCTAGCTTTGTTTGTAATTTTGGACAAATATTTCATCTCCTCTGAGCTTCAGTAAAGAGGTAATATAAGTAAAAGTGCTTTGTTAATTATAATGCGCTATATGTATGTAAGGTGATGCTATCATTATTATGATTAGGTTAACATAAAGCTCACGATATTGACATATCATAATAGGCAAGTGTATTAAAAGAGAAAATCTATAGCTCTAAATGCAGGAATTTAGTATAAAAGTGGTTATCACACATCAGTGGGAGGAAGATGTACAATTCAGTAAGAATACTACTGTATAGAAAAATAAAATGTAATTGGATTAATATCTTACAGCTTATTCCAAGATAAATTATAAAGGGATTAGAGATTTCAATGTAAAAATAAAATAAAATCATTTAAGTTCTAGAAGAAAACATGGGAAAAAATACTTAGTTTAAAAAGACTTTTATAACCATAACTCAAAAATCTAGAATAAATGCAACCTCATTTAATATGTATATCTTCAACAGAAACAACTATGAGCTATATAAAAAGATAGAATTTCATATAATAGGCATAGGTTCATTTTTTTTTACGTTGTTCAATTATAGTTGTCCTCATTTTCCCCCATTACTCTCCCCTGCACCACCCACCCCCACCTGGCATTTGCAATCCCCCTGCCCCGCCGTCTTTGTCCATGGGTTCTTTATACATGATCCCCTGATGACCCATCCCCTTCAACTTTTGAAGTCTATAAGAAAAAAATGAGGGAAGGATATTCGTACAGAAAGAAGCTCAACTTCTTTCATTTAAAAAAAATACAATTTAAAACTAACCTGAGATATCACTTTTCACCTTTCAGAATGGCAAAAATCCAAAAGTTTTAACATACCCTCTATAGATCAGTAGGAAACAGATAGAAAAATAAGTTTGTATGACCATTAATGGAGGGCAGTTTGGCAATATCTATCAAAATTACAAATGCAAATAACCTTTGACCCAGCATTATTTACTAGGGGTATTTGCCCTACAGATACACTTAGAGATACATAAAATAACATGTGCACAAGATTATTCATATCGGCATTATTTTTAAGAGTGAGTTGTGTCACACGCAGTTGATAAGAGTAGAATATCTATCAATAGAGAACTAGTTAAATATTCAATAAATTGTTCATACACATCTATACACAGCAATAAGAATGTCAGTCTAGTTATGTATTGATATGGAGAGATCACCAAGATAAATTTTCAAAGGAGTTTGAAAGAGCACATACAATGTGCTACCTTTTGTGAAAAATGGGAGGATCTGTATTTGTATTGGTGTGAGTATGAATAAAGAAACACTGCAAGACTAAAACCAGTGGATGCCTGAGGGAGGCAAGCAAAGCTGGGAACTGGGAAGATGGCAGACAGAACTGACGGAGGCTCACGGCAGTCTCACTTTTTATACCTCTTCATTTATGAACCGTGGATCTACTCAAATGTTAAATTTAATAAAAGGGTCAAAAGAAAACATAAAGTTCATGGGACACAGAGAAAACAGAATGAGTCAAGAGAAGAAAAGACAATGGAAGAAGACCTATCAGACTGAAAACTACTATGAAGGAAGAGCCTTTACAGAAAAAGCAAGGCCAAGTGTGGAGACACTTTCCCCCCCATGCCTAGGAGTAGAAAATGCTTAAGAATACATCTGACAGGAGAGAGAAAAAGGGCAAATTTATCTGCAAATTTCCAGTGTTTTTCCTGTATTGACATAAATAAGAGAGAATAATACAGTAAACTAAAGTGAGAATATTATTTCAAATCTTTTAGGGAAAAAGAAAAAAATATGTGTTGCTATCATTTCTATGACCACAGAGGGTGAATTTCATGGGGCAGGTTCCCATACTATATGAAATAAATTTCTCCAAAGGAGTCTTTTGTAGTGCTTACTTAAGCTATCAGCAAAGCAAAGAGTCTTAAATGACAAGAGTGTTTACATATTTAATTTTTGTGTAACACTAGAACCATAAAAGCTCTCTCTTCAAGACGGGGAATATGTGACACATGCAGTTAATTTCCACATTAAATTATTGAATGAAAAATACACACATTATCCATTGCCACTCTAGGATTAGGTCAGGTCAAATTTTATTGCTTTTGGCCAAGGGCTTTTGTAAGACTTATAAGGCTAAGAGTAGGCACAGTGTGATCTTTGGTGTAAGTTATAGAGTTAAAATGAGGTTCTGAGTGGGAAAATGCTTAGCATTTCAGAGGTAATTTCATGAAAGTCATCATAAGACTAGCACATCACTATGTTGATTTAACTGCAACTTTATAAGATCACTTTAGCTCTGGTTTCTGAAACTGCCAAGGTTCATGTATCTGCCTGACAATAAATAACCAACTTTTTCTAGATCTCTCTGTAATGGATGCTAATTTGAATTTACCCCCCAAAAGTTTCCAAATAAATATGGCAAAGGAAAAAAAGGGGAGGAAATGTGGATGATTCTGTAGTTCAAGAGTTTCAAAAATAAACATTTCATAGGTTAAAGATATCTAATAGTATCTGCCTTCAAACCTGGACATGGGCATAAAATCTGGAAAGGGTTTAATTATTCTATTAGAGTAAAGAAAATCTGTATCTTATAAAAATGGTCTATCAAACAAGGCATTTTGAACAAAGTGCTACCCCCAAATTGCTTTATGTGGGAGAGGGAAAAGGTGCAGGGACTGAAATCGTGACACCATTAAAGTACTAGAGGAGAACATAGGTAGGAAAATCTCAGATATATCATGCAAAAACTTTTTTACAGACATGTCCCCTACAGCAAGAGACATAAAGGAAAGAATAAACAAATGGGACCTCATCAAAATAAAAAGCTTCTGCACAGCTAAAGAAAACAGTCTCAAAATAAAAAGAGAATCAACTGTATGGGAAAACATATTTGCCAATGATACCTCAGACAAGGGCTTAATCTCCAAAATATATAAAGAACTTACACGATTATACTCTAAGAAGACGAGCAACCCAATTAAAAAATGGGCAAAGGACTTGAACAGACAATTCTCCAAGGAGGACATACAGAAGATCCAAAATCACATGAAATGATGTTCAATATCACTAGCTATCAGAGAGATGCAGATTAAAACCACAATGAGGTACCACTTCACACCAGTCAGAATGGCCATCATAAGCAAAACAACAAACAACAAGTTTTGGAGACGTTGTGGAGAAAAGGGGACACTAGTACACTGTTGGTGGGACTGCAGACTGGTACAACCACTATGGAAAACAGTATGGAACTTCCTCAGAAAGTTAAAAATGGATTTGCCTTTCGACCCAGCAATTCCACTGCCAGGACTATATCCTAAGAATCCTAAAACACCAATCCAAAAGAACCTTTGCACCCCAATGTTCATAGCAGCACAATTTACAATAGCTAAGTGCTGGAAGCAACCTAGATGCCCATCAGTAAATGAATGAATCAAAAAACTATGGTACATTTACACAATGGAATTCTATGCAGCAGAAAGAAAGAAGGACCTCCTACCCTTTGCAACATCATGGATTCAATTGGAAAGCATTATGTTAAGCAAGAGAAGCCAGGCAGTAAAAGATAAATACCATATGATTTCACCTTTAACAGGAACCCAAATAACAAAACAAAGAAACAAGCAAAATATAGTCAAAGACACTGCATTAGAGGACAGGCAGAAAGTGACCAGAGGAGAGAGGAGGGAATTTCAGGGGAAAAGGGGAAGGGTTTACAGGAACAAAGTTAAAAGACACATGGATAAAAACTAGGGGGAGGGTGGTAATGGGAGGGAAGTTGGGAGGGGGGTGGGTGGGCTTGATTGGGAGTAAAGGGGAGAAAACTGTACTTGAACAATCATTAAAATAAAATTGGGGGGGAAAAAAAGAAAAGCATAATTGGTAGGTACAAAATAGACAGGGGGATGTTAAGAATAGTATAGGAAATGGAAAGACCAAAGAACTTATATGCATGACACATGGGCATGAACTAAGAAGGGGGATTGCTGGAGGGAAGGGGGGTACTGGGCAGAGGTGGGCAAAGGGGAAAAATTGGGACAACTGTAGTAACATAATCAATAAAATATAGTTAAAAAAAAAAAAAGACTGGCATAGCAGAATCTGTGGAGGTAGTTAAATTGATACAAAAACAAAAGCTTCTCCTCCCCAGGCCAGTTTTGAGAGTTGAGACCCCAAAGGAAAGACTCCATTTTCTTTGTCCTGAGACATCTCCCCGTTAGAACTGGGGAACTACTAGAATTCTGTAAAGTCCATGTTATTTTCTTTCTCCAAAGAGTAGGGATTAAGACAGTGTTAGCCCTGCAGAAGCATGAGCACTTCCTAGAGGCTTCATCTTGCCTACATGATTGTTTCACTGAATCAAAATAGACCCCTGGACTCTCTTTGCTTAGTCAGAGAAAGGAAATCCAATTTCTTGTAAATTACATTTGTGTGGTTTTCAATTGGACAGTTCTAACTACCCAATAGAAACAGTTTGCCAAAACTTCCCCAGGACTTCCCATTTATTTATCATTAAATGGTTTCTAGAACTATCATTTTAAATTATAGCTATCTTTCTTTTCTGATAATTGTATTCCTTCACATTTAACAGTCAAATCTATTTCACACTGAGGTGGTAAATTCTTTGTTACTTGGTAGGGAATTAACAAAGCTAAAGAATGTGTTTGTGTTGGTTTGATGTTCTTTTGAGATCAAGGGATAAAAATTTGGCCTTCTGGATCTTTTGTTCATCTTGTCTGCCTAATTCTGGGAAATCAAATCCTAATAAAAATTATCAAAAGAATTGGGATTTTTTAAATGGTCTTAAGGGATGACCCTTTGTTTTAAAACATTAAGAGTAAAACAGAGTGATAAAAAGGGTAATTTTTTTAAATTATACCTTTTTAAAATTTCTTAGTATTTTTAAAAATATATAAAATCTATTTTAGAAAAAAAAGTTTTATTTAAAATGGTGATGTGGAGAGATCTAAAAAGCAAGAACAAAAATTATGAAACACTAAGACTCATATAAAATATGTAAAATTAATGAAAGAAAAACCCAGGACTCTAGAAGATAACAACCAAAGTAAACAAAGATCACAGGGCTCAACCTATTCTTTTAAAACTGAGGAACTGAGAACCAGACAGGTGAAGGGACTTGCTCAATGTCACAAAACTATGTGGCAGAGCCAAGATAAAAATCACAGATTCCCACACCCAATTCACCATTATTTCCCTGATAACATACTACTTCCCCAGTAAAAATCACCAGAAACTACAAACAGACCTAAATCCTAGGTCTCTGTTTTCTTAGGCTAGGAATTTCAGGAGTTAATGCACCTACCCCATAATCTTAGCAATTTGTAGAACTGAGGTGAGATTTCTTGAGTTTGCAGAAGTTGAGAACTCTCAACAAGAGAAGCTTGTTCAACCCTGAACTCCCTGGGATTAGAGTAACACGCTGAGGGCTTTTAGACCCTTGCTACTTCTGCTGACATCAGAGGTTCACCCCTCAGCTTTCAGATCCCTGCATTTCTGAGGGAGGTGGACCATAGGAACCAACAATCAGTGCATGGGAACAGCCCATTGTCCCTCCCTCTCCAGGACTCTGGTCATGATTTTAAGAAAAATAAATTCAAAAGTCTAACTTTGTTCTTTATGTGGATTTCCTTTAAGCATAACCAGATTTATGTAGTGATGAACACAAGGGTCTATACTCCGTAACAAGCAGGTAATCTTTCACGTACTGGCTCCAACATGCCCTATCAGTTTTATCTACCATCTCTTGCCATCTTGCGTTCTAAGGTTAAAACCACTGAACGCTCACCTTACCTTGGACTTATCATATAATCTCATGACTTCATGCCCATGTGTATGTTGGAGAATGAATGAGGGAATGAACAAACACACTATAATTTGAAGAGTACTAGAAAAACTACTGTCCTTACGTAGCTCCAACTCCCATTGAAGAAATTAAAATTTAGCCTCTACTATATGAGCAGATTCATCTTCCCTGTTGGACTACACTAGAGTTGTGATTATCAGCTACCAGGTATACAGCAAATAGTCTAATGATTATGATACTGAACCTGGAGTAGTGAAGTTGTCAAAAAATCCATTTTTTAATATTACGGGGAGCTCAAGGTTATCCATATAATATTAGTCCCACTCACTTGCATTCTGATATACTTTTTTTGAGTTCAAAAGAGCTGACATTATACCTAGGGTGCAGGTAATTGTGCGTGACCCTGTAATCACCAATGGGAGTGCAGCATGTATGGGGAACCCATAACCTATTATTATGTTTGCAGTAAAGGAAACAAGCTTGGAAACTCTGTAGAAGAAACTAATATCCTATGTTGCATCTTCTGACTTTTTGAATTGTAATGAAAACAGCCTAGGGGGCAAATAAATAATTAATTAATTTGAATACATAAATGTAAATAAATAGTCTCAGGGCATGTCTTTATGCAATTAGCTATCATTCATACTTTGACATAATTAATCATTAGATGCATCTTTAATTTTTAATTAGAAATTTAACTTTTCTCAGTGACAGGTGGGTTCAGTGTTTTGATAATGGAAGAAGGCAGGGAGATAATTTTGGAAACTTAGCACAATGGTGCAAGAAAGTAGGCTTATTTAGAGAAAAGGGTGACTTGGTAAGGAACAAGTAGGCCCTACCCTGGGTGAAAGCCAGAACAGGAAAGAGAGACCCAGAAAAAAGGAGTCAGAAGGTCCTAAAAACAACTCTTAACTGCTTCACAGTCTTCATTCATTCATTCATTTGATGCACCTTCAATGGATAGGACACCGCCCCAAGAAAATGGAATTCAGGCTCTGGAACTTCGGTTCTAACTACTTCGATATCATTCTCCTTTTGAATAGCTCATGCCCACAATGACTCTGCCTGCCCAGGAAAAACACACAACAAAACAAACCAAAGAATGCATTTATGCACATATCCAGTATATTTTACCTACAATTTCAAGACTTTCGTAGACACTTTGAAGTCAAGCCTTAGATTTTGTAGAGGTCCATAAACTCTAGGTTAAGGACTCCATGATCAGTTAATACTTGCTGATCACCCCAAAGTCTGTTAAGTATTTTTCATGCCATTATGTCATTTAAAAACCCAATCAGCAAGGCACCCTCTTATCTTACTCACCAGGAAACAATGTCAGCATATATTCTCTACTTTGATCTATATGGAAAATATCTGGTGTTAGTGGGTGCCTCTGGAAAGCAAGCTAAGGGGGAATACAATCTTTTGTAGTGTTTGTATATTTTCCGTATGTCATGTCACTTATTTTTTAAAAAAGGAAGATATTAGATCTGCTACTTTTAAACTGGTATCATTATCCTTTCAATGAGTAAAATAAGGAGTGCAGTTAGAAAAATCAAATATTTCCAATGTATTCTGAAAAATGAAAACTTTCTACATAAGTTCATATATCCTTTTAAAATCATTTATTTCCTAATACCAGTCAGATAATTTATGGGTAAATTATACATTTTAAAAGTAAATTTCTTTGCAACATAATGAGATTGCATCTTGCTAATATATGGTATTTATATTTGTAACAATTAAATGTTTTATTGGGACTCCTTGGTTTTTTAACTTGCAAATTAGTTTTCAGCAGAATTATTGGACTGTGCAGCTTCATGCCAGGTTTTTTGATATAGTAAATACTAAAATAAATAAACTTTTACTTTTTCATTCTTCAGTCCCAGGCAGAATTTAGCCAAACCTCCTTAACCCCATACACACATTCATTCTCAGCTATTTCTCCTGTTTGTATGTTAGTAAAGTTTTAGATAATAATTCGTATTAATACTAAATAATCAGTATTAATGTTTGTACATTTTTTAATCAAAACTCTGAAGTCTGAGATATTCATTACTTTACTATTTTGAGACTTAAAGAAATAAAAAATGGTGAGGACATTTGTTAACAGTGAGGATGACGAACACCTTCATGTGAGACAAAAACAATTTCAAGTAAATTATTAAGCGGTGTCATTAAGATGCTGGAAATACTCAATTTCAGCGATGACCCAGCCCCAGTCAGGGTTTTGTTTTGTTTTTAAGTTTCTATGAGAAATAGAAGAATCTATTCCATAAATGGGGATAGCCAAAGCAATGTAATTATTTTAACTTCTGCTTGGGCTCTAGTTTTTGCTTTCACTTACTGCTGGAGCTCAATGACAGATGAACTTCAAGGAGAGTCCTCTACCAGATTTTCCACAATGAAAGAGACCATGTTCCAGGTCTAGAACTGCAGTTGCCCAGGTTCCCCTGTTCTAGGAGAGTTAAAGCAACAGTGGGTCCATGCAGCAGAGTTCTCTGGGGTCTGCTGTCAGCAGTCAGATGATGTGATTCAAGGATTTGTCAACACCACCCTGCAATTACTCAGGAGACTCATTTTAGTGACTGGTTGAAGTAAGACTGGGAAAAAGAAAAGTAGGAAAAGTAGGAAGGG